>JAZGTJ010000421.1:0-116229 GCA_036877575.1 Botia almorhae | reverse complement strand
TACATACAGTAGTGATACTACGCTACATACAGTAATGATACTACGCTACATACAGTAGTGATACTACGCTACATACAGTAGTGATACTACGCTACATACAGTAGTGATACTACGCTACATACAGTAATGATACTACGCTACATACAGTAATGATACTACACTACATACAGTAGTGATACTACGCTACATACAGTAATGATACTACACTACATACAGTAGTGATACTACGCTACATACTGTAATAAAACTACACTACATACAGTAATGATACTACACTACATACAGTAATGATACTACACTACATACAGTAGTGATACTACACTACGCATATTTGAGTGTTTGATGAATATTTGAATATTTTTTTGAACTGATTTAGAAATATTCATTGCTGTGTGTGTGTGTGCGTGTGCGTGTGCGCACCTGTGTGCGTGTGTGTTACAGAGTGTCTGCAGTGTGTAACTCTGTGAAGGGCCCCAGTTCAGATGTGAGGGCCTTCACTACTCTGTGTGGCCCCCCTGACACGCCCCTCCCACCTCGACTGTCTCACCGCACTAAAAACTCTCTCACATTACAATGGAAGGTGCGTCCAGTGCTACTGATGATGATGTCACTTCAGTGAGCATTACAGTAACATACCGCAGTGGTTTTCAGATGGTTTTGTTTTGGGGTCCAGATTTAATGCCAGATCTGTAATTGCAGGTTAATTTTTGGCAACTGTAAACAGCCTACACTGATCAAGTTGTGCAAAGTAATAGAAATAATATTATTAATCAATAATTTTGGCAATGTTTAATGTATAAATGTTTTATTTCAGCCGCCTGCAGACAATGGCTCAAAAATCACGCGTTATATTCTCGAGTGGGATGAGGTATGAACCACCCCCTCGGATGTTTACTGTCTGTTCATTAATCCAGAACCTTTCCCTCGACCCCTCTCTGTATTTTTCCCCTCTCTCTCTCTCTCTCTCTGTCTGTTTGTCTGAACATTGGTGGAGTCATAAATGTTGTCTTCTCTCTGTGTTTCTGTGGTTTTTCTGCTGCTGTTTGTCAATATTGATGTGAGTGCAGGCAGACCTGTTGACCTCATGCATTTTGCTTTTTTAGTTTGAGAAAGTGCTTGCTAAAAGATCAAGGTCGAACTGCATGCACATGTTTCAGATGGGTAAAAACCTAAAGCCCTGATTCACTCCGCAGGGCTTCACTCATGAATAAAGCAGATTTGTCTTGTGAAATGAAGTGTACACTGAGTTTCTTGTCTGTGAGTCTCCACACATCGGCAGCCAGATGCTGACAAGAGAAACTGTCTCTGTGTCTTTCTGTTCTTCTTTTATCTGCTCGGTTGAGACCGTGTGCGCAGTGGCTTTGATGTTTTTGTGTTGTTCTCTGGAGACTGAATTTTAAAGGACTACTTCACACAGAAATGAACATTGTGTAAATATTTACTCGCCTCATGTTGTTGCAGACATGTGGGACTGTCTGTCCTGCACTGAGCACAGAAGGAGAATTTTATTCTGGAGAATTTCTTTCCACATAATGAAAGTGAATGAGGGCCAAAGCGTCACACCCAAAAAAAGCATCAGTGTATTGTAGTCAATACATACACGCTGTATACCGAGTCTTCTGAAGCCATTTGATGGTGATGAACCAATAGAAACTGGAGGTGTTATTTACAGAAAAAGTTTTGACTTTCTTCAGCATGTTTGTTAGTGAACAAATTCTTCTTGGTCAGTTCACACAAATGATTTGTTCATCTTTCTGCAGCATAGCATCAGATGATGTTAGCAACGATTCCTCTCCACAGAATCCACTCAGAACATCTCAGTGTTAACATCAATTAAATTCTGCCTTCTGCTGCTGTTTGTGTCAGTTAACACAGCCAGCGACAGTTACTTGTGTTCCTGTGAACAGTCGCTCTGTTCCTCACACAGCGTGTGTCTGTTCTGTCACTCGTGTTTGAAGGTCTAGATGTCCTGACAGCATCATTGTTTGTTTTCAGGGCAAAAGGAACAGTGGTTTCCGTGAGTGTTACGTGGGGCACCAGCGACACTGTAAAGTCGTGCGGTTGTGTCCTGCTGTCGGTTACACCTTCCGAGTGGCCGCACTGAATGATATCGGCACCAGGTTTGTGGATTTGGTTATGGGTACAGTAATCACATTAATAATTAAAGAAGTACACTTCACATTAGATAATATTATGTTTTTAAGGCATTTACTGTAGCTGATGTCATTGTATTTGTTTTGATGTATGTATGCAGTACTATGGTGCTGTCAGAGAATACCATCAGCACATCATGACATCACAACTTCCTGTAGAGAAATATTACATTAGATATTGATTATCTGCAGTAAATCATAAAACAATACTCATACACGGCAGCCTTTGTTCTTCTTACTGCACATATAATACAGAAATGGTGTGTTTGTGTTTAATGATGCAGTAAATGAGAAATTTCACAGGTCTGGGAAAAGCTGGGAAAATCAAAACAATTTATAAGCTGATAGTGAGATAAAGTGTGTAGTGTTGACAGGAAATGTATCAGTTTAATGAAGGCTCACATCCTGATTTTATTTTTGTCCTGCAGTGGATTCAGCACAGAAGTCATGTTGTACACCACAGGGAGTCTCCCTCACACATCTGTAGCCCCGCGCCTGGTGCAGGCAGGTCCGTCGTGGGTTATGTTGGAGTGGACCCGGCCGAACTCCTGCAGCCCTGAGGAAGTGCTCACATACACCCTCGAGATGCAAGATGACACCAAGGTTCTGAACTTCCACATCCCATAATGCACCTGTGCATCCCATAATGCACCAGATGTTTTATGAGTCTCATTTTCTCACAGTTGTTTTTTAATAGTCAGTTACGCAGGGTGATTGAGATCTTGTGATTATAAAACATTTGACGAATGACAGATGTCTTTTCAGGCCATATAACTCATCTTTAGGGAAAACTAATACATCTGTACATACAGATGGTCTCTAATGTAAAACAGGGAGTAATTTATGTTTATGGGCATAAAACCCTCTGAGAGTAGCAGAAGTTGGTGAAATTTGATTGCATTGGTCATTAATCAGCTGTTGGTGCCAAACTGTTGATTAATACTACAGATGTTGCTGTAGGATAACATTTATATTTATTCATTTAGCAGATTATAAGTATTTAAATATAATTAGGTATATAAATAAGAGAGCGTTTAATATTCTTCCATAGGAGCTAACAAAGATTATAGGATTACATTGTAAAATTCTCAAAATTTGTCTCAAGGCGGCCAAATCTTGACTAGAACTGTCGCGTGTGCGTCTGGTTTAATTCTGTTCGTGACTAAATGATGGTGATTTGGCAGGATCTGGAGTTTCAGACGGTGTACAGTGGTTTGGAACTAAATCATAAGGTGGAATTACTAAGAAGAAACATACAGTACAAATTCAGGGTGAGTGGCTCAGACTTACCGGACACGTCTCTGTAAACACGCCTGTAAAGTCCACAGTATGCATGTTCACAAAACCACAACACACAGAGAGAGAACATGAGAGAACATCTCCCAGCCAACTCACTACATCACTTCCTGCTCCACTAATCAGCCAATTAGTTCTGATCTAATGAACTAAACTGAAGCGCTTTCTCGAACCTGCAGCTGTTGCTGGAGAAAGATGTAAATTCATTTCCCACTGTGATGCACATTAAAGCCCTTCAGTTCAATCTGTGAGAGGAAGACACAGAGAATTTAAAACATAAACAAGATCTTTCCAAAACAATTATAAATCTTTAAATATCATTTTGTTTTCTGCGTTTTGTTGATTTTGTCAGATGTTATTCAGACCTTTTAAAGGCTGTCAAAGGAATACTGTTGTGCTGTTTAATACAGTGCAGAACATACTGTCAAATTTCTACTCTTTAAAACATTATGTGAAATGGCACACAAAATGATAAACATTTTAAACAGTACAACAGTGCTGTGTTACTGTCACATGACCTCATCATATTCTGTGTTGAAGGTAGTGGTGTTCATTTATGATCTTAGAGATACACTTATTCAACATTTTTAGTACATTTTATATCATTTGTCTTTTTTTCCCCAGTCATATCACATAACAAAATTCTTGTTACTTTTGATTCCTTCATTACATTACGACACATTGCATTGTGGGATACAGTGTCTTATGCTGTGTACTCCAGAAAATGTTCATACTGTGCATCTTCTACACATGATATAGTTCATCAGTACTAACTGTCGCCCTCTGCAGCTCATCACGTGTAGCGGTGAGTGGCGCAGTGCACCGAGCGCTTTGCTGGTGTGTAAGACGACCCCGGACAGACCCGGACGCCCATCAAACCCAGCAGTAAACACAGTGACACATCACAGCTTCTGTGTGACATGGGGTAGGAAAATCCCTACATCACCTGCCTCTTCATCCACGTTTTCACATTGTTTTCATTGAGTTTAATTTTCATTTTGAAATTTTTCACTTATTCAATCAGAACCTCCAGAGAATGACGGTGGATGTGCAGACATGACATTTATTCTGGAGATTTCAGAAGAGGATTCTGGAGGTACTCCACGCTTTCACATAATGACTCATTGAATTAACAATTTCTGCTTGAAAGAGCCTGAAAGGTTTTCCTTTGTTTCAGTGCTGTGTATGTCTATTAAATGTTTTTCACAAAGGTCACTGTTAAAATCATTTCATTACTATAGTACAATACCGCAGTTGTGTAATTGATATTTCATTGATTTAAATTTATGGCCCATTTATGGTCCAGACATGTTTTTCACAGGTTCACTCGAACAGATTGTGTTTTAATTATTCAGAGTGTCTGTGTTTAGCAGAGAGGCAATGGGTGACTCTCTATAGAGGAACAGAGAGAAAACATTTGTGTGAGGATCTAAAACCAGCAACACGCTACTGGCTAAGACTCTGCTGTGTCACTGTGGGTGGACAGAGTCAGGTATGAGCTGAGAATTCTGGGTAAACACATGATGCTTCTTACTGAGTGATTCTTATCTCAGAGTGTGACACTGACATCCGTATTGTAAATGGAGTCTGTGTGTTTATTCTGCAGTGTTCTGATGACATGACTGTGGCCACTCTAAGTCTGCCCCCTGACCAATGTCAGCCCCCAAGAATTGTGGGTAACATTAAACACAAGGAGCTGAGTTTGCAGTGGGGTGAGACTCTTAAGTTCCTTCCTAAACTGTCTTGCTCACTTCTCTTTGTCACACATGAGTAAGATTCAGAAAACAACAGAAAAAGATCTTAGTTTGACTTCAGTTTAGAAAAGTACTTTATTCATCAAGTACAATGCAAAGACTCATCTCTGCTTTTAGAGAGACAGTAAAAACACCAGCTGAATGAAACTCTTACACCAAAGGTCCCTATAAAATGCCGTGTACACACATTGCCTCATCATTTTGTGTGTGTTATGTTCGTGTGAATGATAGCAGATTGTTGTTTTTGAACAGTGCTGACTCACTGTTTTTGAGTGAAGGTGTGCACAGAACAGTGTCTATAAATAACAATGAAATGCTGGAGCTGATTTCAGCTGTCCACTCCGGCCCTCAGTCCCGCGCCGCGAGCCGTGATTTTCTCTGCATGTTCTCTATCACTGTAATTGGTCTGCTTTCTTCCTGTAGTTACCGCAGCACAGGGTTATAAAGAGACTTGAGAACTTTTTTAATGTGAGACGCTAGACATTAAACGATCATCATAATGATGTGATACAGTGTGAGCCAGTGTAATGGTTGTGTATTCCCTTCTTCATGTGTAAATTTATGCATTTAGTTTTTCTTGTTAAATGTCCAAATGTTCCTCCAGATTCTTTGTGTGGAGCAGATCATGAAGATGTTGAGTTTAGTTTGGATATGCGTGCAGTGGAGGAGGGCTCAGAGTCGGTGGAGGTGTACCGTGGGTCAGAAACAGAGTGCACTGTGGGTAATCTGCTTCCTGGAACCACCTACAGGTTCCGAGTTTGTGCAGCCAACAAGGCAGGGGTAAGACGTGTGTATAGTCCAGTTCTTCATGAAAGTTACCACTGATCTGTTAATATTCTGTTATTACAGCTTCTCATTTAGACTGTTGAAAATACATTTAATAAATAAAAAATATATTTGTACTATTAAACAAATGAACAAGATTGTTGGTCAAGGAACTAGGCAAGCAGATATTTTGATGTACATTTGATGTAAAAGGGATATTTTTACTCCTTCAGTCAGGTTTAGTAAGGAGATCTGCCCTCTGCCTCTGCAATAATATTAGCACCTCCAGTCCATCCATTACTCTGGAGCCTGAATCTCTCTCTCTCTCTCTCTCTCTCTCTCTCAGTTTGGACCTTACTCTGAGTCTGTGTCAGTAAGCACTGCAGGCGGCCCCCCCGGACAATGTAGCCCCCCCCACATCAATGTGACATCACATTCCTGTGCTGTTGTCAACTGGGAGGTGAGTTGGTTTGGACATTTTCACTACAGCAGAGTAAATAAACAGTGACTCATTCCATCATCTTCAAAAAATGGCAAATTATTTTTTTCTATCCTGAGAGAAAAATCCATTTTCAGCAGCAGCCAGAGGCTTGTGTACACAAACAAACACGCTTTGAATTGCGAGAGAAGAATAGAAACTGATTTCTTGTGTTCACTTCCTGTTTGCCGTCTTGCGAGGTTGTGTGTCTTTGTTCCGTGTCAAACGTGTCGGCTTTCTCACGCTTGTCCTAATGCAGGCGTGTGGGACAGATAATTAGTCATGTATGGCTGGAGAACACGCGTGTCATCTGGAGCGTAACACCTGCTCTCGTTTCAATTCCCAGAGTGAAGAGGGTTCTGCGACAGACATTTCTGAGTACCGGCTGGTCTGGGGACATGATTTGGACTCTCTGGAGCTGCTCTACAGCGGAACAGAAACCTGCTTCCAGATCTCCAACCTGGAGGCCTCAACAGAATACAGCTGCAGACTGCAGGTACTCCATGTGACCTTTCTGACAGATCTAAAAACATCTGACAAGATGTGTGTGTATATGCGCATATAGATATGAACTGTGTAGCTTGTGATGGTCAGTGACTTCGAACAGAACAGTGAACTGTACATAAATCAGTAAATCTACTCTAATATCTGGGTTAAGTGATCATTATTCCAGCACTTCCTGACAGTAATTAAGCTCATATAATTGCAGTGAGCAGCACATTTAAATACACGCATTAACATCAGCTTGTATTGTAATTGAAAAACCATGAGGCGTGTAAACCTTTATTAACCAGCATAAAGAAAACTGACACTGTTTTTCTCTGTTGTTGTAGTTTCCTTCTAAGAATATTTAGCAATGTAATATGTAATAAATGTGTTAGTGTGTGCACCATCAGATCATTCTCAGCAAATCAACACAAGCCAATAGAATAAACAAACAAGGGTTATTGCTGCTGCTCTCCTGTGACCATTGTGAGTGGAGATGAGACTATTGAGATGAGATTCTTCTGGTTCTTGTTGGTGGATATAAAACAAACTTATGGAAACATGCTTGTGAAAACTGATGTAACAAGTCACTACACCGTCTAAACCAGTAACTAGATACGAGTCGTGTGTTAGATGACAAATAAAGACTAGAGGAGTTGAAGGAAATATCTGAGGCTTTTTGGTCACTGTAAGTGTATATTTACAGACACTTGTACTGTATATTTATACTGAATCTGTTTCTCAGGCAGTGAATCATGCAGGGGCTGGACCCTACAGTGAGCTGGTGACGTGTCGAACCCTTGCAGCGGTACCTGATGTCGTTTCGGGGTTTGGTCTGTTAGAACACCCTCCACCCACAGCAGACGATGAGTTCTTCCCCTCCACCTGTCTGGCACTCACCTGGGACGAGCCGAGCTGTAACGGAGCTGAAATCCTGTCCTACAGCATCTCTGTGGAGCAGAACATCATCACCATCAGAAACACAACCTGTCACATCATCAGAGACCTGCTGCCGGACAGCCAGTACAGGTGAGCTGCAATACAGGATATGATGTCACTCACCTGTTTCCAGTGACAGGAGGTGAGTCTAGTGTAAGGCAACTGAGTTTGTGGTCTTCATTTTAGGCTCTGTGGTGTTTGTGCATTAGTGATGAGTGGGGATCTCTTAATTTGTACAAATTGTAATGGTCCTCTGCACCTTTACAAACAGAAGCATGGCACAGCGATGTGTCAGGTGTGGAAACTGGAAAACACACGTTTTCCAGTTTAAATGAGTAACCTATGTTCATGTTAAGATACACTTTTCTCTTTAAAATGTTGTTGTCTAATGCATTTATTTCTGTCACACATAAAAATGTCCACACGTCTCAGAGCCTCTGCTTGTTTTATTAAACTATAGTTCAAGTGTTTGTGTGACTGTTCTTGTAGTTCCACACAATCAAGCTCTCAGAAAAGCTTTTCTGCACATGCTCTCAGTCTTGATAAGAACAGCAAAACATGAGTTCTGAGCATTGAGTGAGTTTTATAAAAGCTTTTACAGACATTCCACTGGCGGTTTTATCTGAATTATTTTGACACCTGCATGTAGATATTTTCCATTAGATATGTTTTTAGCCCCAGAATGTTGTTTAAAGTGCCTTTAAAATAGCTGACAGTGTTTTAAGGAGTTTTCCCCAAAACTTTTGTCATCATTAATTCTTATTTGGCTGCAAATCTGTATTGCAAGACAGTTTTAAAGGAACTTTTTAATGACTTTTCTCCACGTAATAGAAGCACAGAGTAACTAATGGCTTTCGCTTCCTTCAAAGCACTTCCGGTAAACCAGTTTTGAAGTGATTTTCTTTGCCCCCCACACTTATTATAATTGACTTCTTGGATGCACAGAAATGCTCATTGGAATGCGAGACCGGACTTGTGATGAAGCAGATGCTTTGAAACGCCAGTGAAAGGTCACAGTACAGCTAGAGCTGAAGGTACCTGCAGGGTTTCAGAAGAACTGACAGATGAATCAGTTTTTCACACAGCTGTGGAAATCTCTCTCTCATTTTGTTGATGAATGCAGCTGAATCTTAAAGAATCCTCAAAATTAACATTCATTTCTCATTATTCATGTGCCCTTATATTACTCCAAGCCTTTTCTTTCCTCATAGAATAGATCTGACACTGACACATTGACTGTCTGTCTTCGTCAGCCTGCAGATTCGAGCAGAAAATGAAGTGGGCCCCGGGCCCTTCAGTCAGCCCCTGACAGTGAGGACCAGACCCCTGCCCCCCTCTCCCCCCCGGCTGGAGTGTGCCGCTGCAGGGCCGCAGACTCTGAAGTTACGCTGGGGTTTCAGCAGCAGAGGTCTGCTCACAGATGACACAAGCTACATCCTGCAGATGGAGGACAGGAGCCAGAGGTACTAAACATGTGTTTACAGCAGTGAAATCTGGACCAGACGCTAATGTCCGCTTTTCTTACAGCATGACACTCAAGCTGATGAGTGTGGCAGCTGTCTTGCTAGTAAAATTAAACGACACCATTTAAGGTTGTCAAGACGTCTGTACATTTTACAATCAATTTATGACAACACTTTGCATCATCAGTCGTTATTTTCAGTTTCACTGTGAAGCTGAAACAGTCTGTTTCATATGAAGCATAAATAAAGATGTCTTGACTTGATTCAGTGCACGACATGAAAAGTTCGTCGACTGCTCTTAAATCATGTTCATGTTTCTCCCTGGAAATATAGTTTTTTCATCATGAAGTGTTTCTCTGTATGTGCATGTGTGTGTATATATATGCACGATTCTCTGCTTTATTTGTCCCTCATGGACCCATCCAGCAGGTTCTTCTCTCTGATGTAAGCAGATGATCTGGAAAGCCGTTTTTGTGCTCGTGGCTCCATTAAGGTGGAGTTGACTAATGAGAGGCCTCGATCTCAAAGCGCTGTGGGGAATTAGATTAGGAGAGTCAGGGTTATCAAGACCACCTGCCTTAATGTTTTCTGAGAGGCGCTCGTAACCGACCCATCGAGGGCTGATTTAGGAGCAAATAAAGGCCCGTGTTCTGCTGGTTCTGTGCTTTCAGCCTCAGTTCCACCTCTTGAAAATCATCTAAGCAGTGAAGTCTGGACTCATGAATAAAGATTCATCAAGACCTGCTGATGATAAAACGTATTTGTGTTCATGCGGTTTATTAAAGTCATGTGATTGGTGCCGTCTTCAGCCATCAGCGGCAGTTTATCCTCTCTGACCTCAACACATATATAACCGGATACGACCTATATATAACCATACAGAGACATGTGTAAGACGTGTGTGTATGTGTATATATATATATACACATATATATAGCAAATTTTTTATGCTTCCAATCCCCAGAGTTAAAGCACAAATCACAATTCTTTTACCAAACATACACAGTTAGTTTTTTTGCAGCTGTTTTTCTCAGGTTTTCTTATTTGCTGGCAGTATTATGATTTATTTGTGCTCTGATGGTTTCTGACCCCCCCTCACATGAGTGTCTCTTGCTTTTGTCAGATTTGTGGTGGTGTACAGAGGTCCAGGTCACACGTTTAAGCTGCAGAGACTGAGTGAATGGAGCAGGTACAGTTTTCGGATCCAGGCGGTGAACGAGGCGGGCGAGGGGCCGGTTTCTGACACATATCACTTCAGGACCACCAAATCTCTCCCACCGACACTGAAAGGTACCGAGCTGATGTCACGTCTCACCCACCTGATGGAACAACAAATGAAACCAGACATTGTACATGTGTCACATTGTGTTTGTTCTTGTAGCCCCGAGAGTTGTTCAGCTGGAAGGAAATACCTGTGAGGTCACATGGGAAAGAGTTCAACCAATGAGAGGAGACCGGATCAGTTATGTGCTACAGCTGCTGGGCAGCAGAGAATCAGAGTACAAACAGGTAGAATCTCATGATCTCAACATTACAAAAACGTTTGACAGTTTTTGTGGCAAACTATTAAATAGCATAGTAAATAATTTAGATTTGTCTTTATTTGTAAAATGAGCCGCATCTTGTCATTAAAACTTCTGTTTAGCTAGTGAAATTATTTGAGTTAGTGCCATTTTTACTTCAGTTTTATTGAGGAAGGACATTTTCCACTCAGATTAATATGCGGGCACAGACTCGGCAGAGATGCGGTTGATGAATAGAATTCATTTGAAACAGGAAACAGAGCAGCGCAGACTGTGTGCATCATTAGCCCTTCATTGTCTTATCTGCTGTAACTCCTCATGTCAACATGTGAATGAAGCCGAGTGTGTTCAGACTCCCAGTAATCATTCGTTTGGGTTTGTGAACGGTGAGGAGAATATGTGATTATCATGATTAGACTCGTTCATGTGTGCAGCCGAGTTAAAATCATTTCTGCAGTGTCACCTTCAAGCTGCAGTTTACACAGTTTGAAATCATATCTGGATATATTTATTAAAATAAGAAAACTCCCGTTCTCTCCTCTCCTCTCTATCTCTCCCTCCTCTCTCTCTATCTCTCTCTCCTCTCTCTATCTCTCTCTCTCTCTCTCCTGGAGGAAAGGGGTCGTCATTTCGGACTTCCATTTATCTCACACAAACAGAATCTGATACATCATTTCAGCAATAGCACCTCAGTGGAATTTAGAAAATAAAATAATTCTGGAGTTATTTTGTGAAATTAATGACAATTAAAAACTTTTTCACTTAAATTGTCATTATTAATTTGCAAAAATTGTAATGAAAAAAAGAATTAGTTTTTTAATGACTTGTTTTCCTCGCTGCTGAGAATCAGTTTGAAAATTATGCAAAATAATAATTCTTACGTTTTTTTTGTTTGTGGCGTGAACTCGACATATTTTAAAAGGCTTCAGAGAGACATTGGCACTTTTGTTGTTGGTTTCTGTGAGATTTCCTCTTCATCTCTCTCTCACTGATTCTCTGCTGGTGCTGTATTCATCAAAAGATGTTTCACACTTACTGTAGGAATGAATAAAGTTTCCAGAGTCATTACATATTAACCACGTCAGGTTCATTAGCAGTTCACAGAGCTGTTTGTGTGTGTGTGTGTGTGATGATGCAAATAGCTGCAGTGATGTTTTAATTAATTGCCTGAAGCGTCTTTCATTTCTCATGTGCTTCAGTTAAAGTGTTTTGTGTTCATCGTCACTAATTGACTTCATTAATTCCTGCCTTTAAATAATAAACTTTGTAATGGCAGAAAGACTCACTGTACATACACATGGTTGTTTGTCATGGCAACAATATCAAGATCTCACCAAATCTTTAAGCAGCCGGTGGTCAAGAGCTATAAAACCTCTTTTGTTTCCATGGAGACGTAAACTGAGGTTCCTGTACGAGCTGCGTGTGACAGGTGGAAAGTCCCTCCGTGTATTACCTGAACACAACAATATTAACTAGCGGTAAAAGCTCGTATAAGCCGCATTATTACTGCTTTTCATTCCCATTTGCTCAGCCGTGATTATTTTTCTTCTAAATTACTTCTTTCAGTCAGTCAGAATGTACCATTAAATTAGTGTCTTTATAAATATAAGCTATTGTTTCACGCACTAACTTCAATAGTCAATAAAAGGCAGAATAATTTGTTCTGGTTGGTTTTTGGAGCGCTTCCTGTTGTAAACAGCCTTCACACAGTCATTACTGCTTAATTCGTCAGTACAGAGTGAATGAAGCTTTCATTGTGTACATCTTGTATTTTGTAAAGCACAGCTTCGACATGCAGGCTAAGAATAACACACAGATTGCCCTGATGCATGTAAACATGCCTGCAAAAGTGCATGACCTCCCAAGTGCACGTCCGTTACGCATTTTCTTTCTATCTTTCCACCCGAAGTTGGTTTTCTTCTGTTCTCTATTTCCTGTGTGCTTGAATGCATCCATAAGTTAGCGGTTATGGTTTATTTTTGATAGAGTACACAAAGACTCTTTGTATATCAAACCTGACGGTACACTTTTAAACTTTTAAGAACAGTTATGTAACTTGGTAATCATCAAAGTTGTATGAACAAACAGAAGTGTTTGTCGTTATCATTTATTGTTTGTTCGTTTCTTGGAACATCATATAAAAACTACAGTACATGAATTTGATTGTATTGCTATCTGATCCCATTACAGTTTCATACTACTGTCTTTGTAATGGGGTTGATGTGCTGTGGTATTCACATTTAAATGTCATGGTACATGATCTAAAACATTGTTTTCCAGAATGCTGAAATGATTTGAGCTCATGTTTCATTTGTTTTAGGTGTATAAGGGAGACGAGACATTCTTCCAGCTGTCTGGCCTGCAGTGGAACACAGATTACAGGCTGCGAGTGTTTGCATGCAGGCACTGCACGGACACCCTTCAGGAGCTTTGTGGGGTCTTCAGCCCTAACGCCCACTTCACCCCACGGCGATCCGACGCCACACTGGCTGTGGAGACAGACGTCACCAGGGTGGCCATGGGGAAAAGCCTCACAGATGAACAGTTTGCCGGCCTCATGGTTTTGGGAGTGGCCTGTCTCTCTGTAATAATGGCCTTCCTGCTTCATCTGCTCGTTTAAAGGGCTGATCGATACCGTTTTTAAAGCGCAGCACTCTGTGGGTTTCTCTTAGACCAACAGTAATTATTGGTCTTTGACCGAAATACACAGGTTTACATCCGAATGTTAAGAACAATCACATGAACAGATTTTGCATATCATTATTTTTTACACTTTTTTTATAAGGTTACAGCTTTAACAAATCAGTAATAACAAACTGTCTGTTATCTGTCTGTGTCTGTTTTACAGCTTAAGATGCTGTAGTCTATTAATATCTGTAGTATTGAGGAGATTTTTAACAGAGTAGCTTTTAAAATCATTATGCAGAAACAGAGTTCAGATGTGCTGCACTGAAGCGAGACTTTTACTGTTTGTTCTTTACATCATTCAGTATGAACTGCAGCGGCCACGTTCTCTCTTAGCTCCTCCCCTCCTCAAGTCTGTTTTAAAGCTCCTGAAACTGTCTTACAACGTCTCTTTTTTCTCCTCCATTCTGCCATGTCTTTAGGAAGAGAGCTGTTTTTTGTACAACTTCAAAAAAGACAAAAAAACAAGAAACTGTCAGACCAGAGAGAGTCAGATGACAGTCTTTACAAATAACAGCCATCACTGTTGTGAAGTTTATATGACAAATCCGCTGCTCACAGCATTCCAGTACCTGTATTCTGAACTCATTAAAAGTACATTACCTTGTTTACTAGCTCAACCAAAGTAACCAAAGTTAGTGAGCAGATAAGATTTAACAGGTTTGTTAGATGTGTTTATGCTATATTACTCTATAATGCAAATCTCAGTGCAATTTTCTCTTATTTATTACAAGAATTGAAAGAACTGTCATATTCAATATTTTTTCTCATGTAGCATGTTTTTCTATGGAGGGGTTATCACAAATGTTTGTTTTTCCAAATATAGAACCACATTTTTAACATCATTAACTTGTGTCTAATTTTAGTTTTATATTGTTTGGTTTGTGTTCTGTTTTTGTTTCGCTGGTATATTCAGAAAATCTGGAATTCTAATATACAACCAGCTAATATATTTTCCAGCTGCCCAAACAGCAGTATGAACCGGGTCTTGGGTTTTTAAAGATTTGCTCCTCAGTCTTCATCTTGTCCTCACACAGTGTGAGTTCATTGTTGGTGTTTTAGGCAAACATTTCATTGTATTTCTAGTCAAAAGCTGAAGTGACACTAGAAAACTTGAAGAACAATTTTACTTTGACCATTTAAAACTCAAGACGTAGAATCCTTGTTTTATATGTGCAAAAGGAGAAATTTGAAGCTTTTTTGTTGTTTTCTTGTTGCATATTTTTAGCTTAAAGACATCAGGAGAAAAGTGACCTAAATATAGTTTTCTATGCTTGCATATTTCATCAAAGTCATTCCATGTTACCAATTTTATAAATGTAACTGTCACATTTACTGATGTAAATTATAATCGTAGACATTATATTTAAAGAAAACTACCATATCAGTTTAAATGTATAGAAGTTGAAAATACTACCCTCTGTATTTAAGATGATTATGTATCTGTTGCATATATGTAATATATTTATACACAATAAATTTTTTACATTTTAAAAATCATTCCTTTGTTTAAATTTTGTATTTGACCATTAAAGTTTAAAGTAAGTCTGTTTTACAATTTGCTTTGTCGTGGTAAAATTTAACCAATGACGGGTAACAAAATGATTTCTATTGAATTTTTTGTGCTGTGGATTCATACACACATGAATCATGGTTGTGTCTTCTGTGCGTCTTTTGCTCTGTGTCTTGCAGTTCAGGAAAAATAAAGTCGTGTTTTTGCCAGTCGTCTAATGCACAAAATATTTTAATTTAAAATCAAGTAATACTTTCCATACAGGTTTACTTGTCACATTTTACATATTCCAAAACGTCTGTGCTGCATTGAGGGCCAATAAACACAATGTATTAAACATCTTTCAGAAATATTTCCATTACAAAAACAGACTGTACATTCATTTAAAGATCATGACATGCCTTCGACCTAAGATGCTCAACGGGGTTCAAGCAACTGATTTTTTTTACAATGATAGAATATAAATACAAGCGATATGCGCTGAACGCGTAATTCAGTCATTGTTAAACGGAGCGCTACGGCGAGAGCGTTACAAACAGCGGTAAGTGCACTTCATGAGATACACACGTAGCGAACATAATCTGATAGCGCAAGCCTGATGCAGCCTTTACATGTCTTGGCATTTACAGTATCGATCAGCACCATTGTATTTTCTTCCTCATAAGGTACAATGAAGTGCTGTCCTCTACAGTGCGCTGTCGTCCAGTACTGAGTTTAAGGCATTCTGGGCTGGTGTGCATATGTACAGTATAGTACAGTACAGTCTGAATAGAGTTATGACGCTGCTGATGACAAAGTAAAGTTTGTATAAACATCCTCAGAAAATACGCGTTGGTTGTGTTTTAAAACAGAGGCGTTTAGTGTGTGACAACTTAAGGTACAAAAATAAAAACGTTTAATGACAAATTAAATGTTAATTGTAATATCAGAAACTTAAGCCTGCAATAGTTGCAATTGAAACGACATCAACAGATTTAATTGTTGCTATGTTTACTGTTATATACAGACTGTATGACTGACATCAAATTCATCAGATGAAAATAAAATGATGAATTTCACAGTTTGGTGATTGCAGAAGGTGTTAAAAACGTTCAGTCTGTTTTCGAGATAGGTGGTAATGATACCTGAATCATTCATTCCTGTGTCACGTGCTCCAGCTGTGCTCATTCCACACGGAAAAACTCTCCGCGTTCACGATGTTCTGCACCGACCGTCCGGGAGCGCGCTTCAGTCCGAACAGTCTGCATGCCGCGCTCCGGTACTTTTTGGACATGATGTTGTAGAGGACGGGGTTGATGGCGGCGCTGAGGTAGAAGAGCACGAAGGAGACCAGGTTGCAGTACTCGCTGATTTGGGAGATGACGGGGGAATTCTCCTCGGATGACTTGGAGAAGAGATAACGACCCACATGGAACGGCAGCCAGCACAGAACAAACGCGAAGACCACCACAACTGAGAGACATTAAACAGCCCGTTAAACACAAAATAATAATAGGACTCATAACATTATAGTTTTATATTATGCTGATTCATAAATATTTAAATGCATCTGAACGTGATAGTAGAAGTTCCTAAAGAAAGTTGGTGACAATATGGTTTCAGTTAACAGTTAATAAACCGACAATTAATTAATACATGACACAATGCACAATAAAACTAACACGAACAATTGTATTTGCTTTAACTAACAAAAGAAAAATAAATGCCTTAAAATGTTTTAAATATTTCTTTACAGTTAATCTTAACTAACAGAATTGGAAAGCGTTAGCATGAAGTTGTAATGTCGAATATGCAAAGGTTTATTAAGTAGCATTAATTACGGAAAGCAGAACAGCATCAAAATGAGTCCGATATGTTATATACAATTAATTGTGACCACACATCAGTTCAATTCCACGTTCGTGCAACACACTGCGTTGCTTGGCAACTCTAAATAGTTTGTGAACCTTAAGTTATTATATGGCAGTGAATTTGTTTATTCTGTTTACGATGAATAACCAAATAATTTAAAATGAAGGACAATCATATTTTTACTAGAAAACAAACATAAAGTTTTAAACGTATACTTTTTATTTCATCTTTATTTGTGCATTGAAATGTCTGAAGGAGAACGCAGTGTTTATGTGTCGAGGACCTGAATGAGCTCACCCAACATTTTCACTGTTTGTTTGTTGTTCTTGTCCCGACTAGAAACGGGTCCAACAGGATTCTCTTTCCTTCTCCACAGTTTTCTGCCTATGAGACTGTACAGCACCGTCAAACACAGAACCGGCAGAACGAAAAACACGCTGGAGACCCAAAACATCATGGTAAGCAGTCCAGAGCGGATGGCGTATTCGGTCGCCTTACACTCGTTGGTCTCCCGCGGACTGGTTCCGTTCTCGTGCTCAACTCCCACCAGAATGAATATGGGTCCAGCGCTGCAGAGCGCCACAGCCCAGAGGAACAGAATCACCCCCTTTACCCGACCGCGGGTGACGAGCACTTTAGCTTTGAACGGAAAACAAATGGCGAAGTACCTCTCCACGCTCAGGGCGGTGATGTTGAGGATGGTGGAGTACGTGCAGCTTTCGCTCACGAACTGAAAGAGTTTGCAAAGCTCATCCCCAAAGTTCCACGGCCGGTACCGCCAGACCCGGTAGAGGTCGAGGGGCATGCACAAGAAAATCAGCAGATCTGACAGGGCCATGCTGCACAGGTACAGGTTGGTGGTAGTTCGCATGTCTTTGTATTTGGTGACCACCAGGATGGTCAGCAGGTTCCCGGCGATTCCGGCGAGGAACAGGAAAGCACACGTCACTGTGATGCCGGTCAGTATTGGGACTGGGAAGAGATGGAGCGGGAAGTCGTCAGTGGCGTTACTGTCCGCACTGTCTTCACATGAAGTGATGCTGAACCGGCAGCTGGACACGTTTGTCCGATTAGTCATTATGTTGAGATTTGGGTTTCATTGGCATTTCATGACTCCCTCTCAACTGTTTCTGTACATGCACATCGTGCAGAGTGTGACATGCACAGTTTGAGAAGTAACGCGAGTAACTGTCAGTGATGCGCTCCGAGCTGCTGGTGGGGGTCGAGCAGGCATCATCCACACCGCACATGCGCATTACACGCCCTGACTAATTGTACTCTAACAGGCATTTTTGCGAACTCCTTTGACCACAGCAGTGCATGTTATGTTTTTCATGTTATATAGACGACAAGTCTAAACACAAACGTGCCTCTAAATGTAGCTACTGTTTGACCAAACGAAAACGATATTGTAAAGCGCTATTGTAAAAGTTGTTGGTTTTATGCCACCTGGTGGTAAAATATATCGACGCTAACAGCAGTTTTTCAGCATTGCTCTGCTGATTGTAAAACATGCACGGCGGAAAATATGAAACGACGCTGTCCGGGGTTCTGAAAGACACTCAGTGGGCGTGGTCTGTTCGACAACAATATAATAAAACATTATGATACAAATATAGTTTTTAATGAAACAATGCGCAGTTGAGATTTTCATTCATTGTAATGCTCCAAATGTCCAGACGTGTGTTCACATGTTTGATATGTGTGTTAACTACATCTACTCTTGAGTAACACTTACTCTTGTGAATGGATGACGGCATTGACTGTTGAGTCTGAAACTATCGATGTTTCACCGCACGATGGCAGCATTGTCACTCATGTGTGACTCGCTGTAGGTGTGAGACTCTACTGTCAGAGAAACCCAGAGAAAACGTTTTCAGAATGTTTCCAGCGCGAACATAAAGGCATGACATACACACACACACACACACACACACACAATTACACACTAGGTGAAAATCGCTGTTATCTCCTGCATGCATCATGCTGTTTCTCACCTAAACGACTCAAGACTCCATATAGGTTACATATACACACAGTTAATAGAAAACGATTCTGGTCTATGACTGAAGTGCACTGTGTAGACACTCACTAGGTTTTGAGACACGGCCGTGTGTTACTGATGCGGCTGCAGAATGGAGCCACAGACTCATTCTGTAGCACTTAAAGTTTATTAATGAGTGTCAGATATAACGAGAAAGTGAACTAGCGTGAATGATTCAAATGACGCAATGGGTCAGAACGCGCGTGCCCGGGAGCGCGCACAAGCACATGTACGTTTCTTAGCTCACTACCACAGACGTATTTGTTATTATTTATCATTATCTATAATACTTAGCGACAAACCATAGTCATACCCTTAAAAGAAAACATTTAGCATGAAATATAATTAGTTAAGCAAAGCGACGCATTGATAAATAATCACATACAAATAATCAACAACATGAGCTGCTTGATAAACGCCCAGACATCTAATATACAGCTGAACACGTGATGCAGTCAATAAATATTTCTGAAGAAACATAAGCGCACAAACTACTGAATAAACATACAGCGAACATGACTTCTTGATGTATTATAATATATTTCCAGACAAGGTCACACACTACATCTTTACATTTTGTGAAAACAAAGCGTGTAAAACTGTTTGGCTGAAGGGCGGTGGACGCGCCGCACTATCTGAACCGGGCGGGTCCGACAGCGCGGAGGAGGAAGCGCGAGGCGTCTCGCGAGGCAGCTGATCGAGAGGAGACGCAGACGCAGACGCAGACCTTCCTCCGGTTCTTCATCAGGTGAGTTCATATGACTTCACTCCAGCACACAGACAAACTAACCCAGACGAGCGAGTTTTAACACGCGGAGAGTAACAGTTCATCCAGCGGCCGCTGTAGACCTCCAAACTAATGCACCTATGAGTTTGAATGCATGACAACAGATGAAGGTAAACATACACCATGACAGCCAGTTTTCTGCGTCAGCTGGTGACTTCATTACAGAGACCCGTTGTGTTTCAAAACAATGAAGTCAGGAATGTCAGAATGTATGCAGATGTTTTCAGCTTAAACACAGTTTGGATCTGACAGCTGACAGATAACGTGAGTTATGTTGCCTGCGGCGACACCCAGTGAGTTTACAGAGCAAACAACCCGCCGTGCCTGCACTGCAGCTTCAGAGACCCGAGCTGACACTGACACACTATGGCTGAAGAGGTTGCAAGCAGGAGTTAGCTGCAAGCTGATGTTCTGGTCATGTCTAATGTGACTGTGTGTTTCTATGGTAACAACATCACATGGACTTTTCAACAACAATGTTGTAGTGTATCATAAGCGATGTTAAAACGTGCAGTTCAGTTCATCATGTTTAAGGTGTGTAGATCTTTATATAAACATGTATTCTAATACAAATCCTGTAGTCGGTCCACGCGGCAGCAGCACGTCACTGATTGGAGAACAGTAGAGAATCATGTGTGTTTGTTGGACATGTGATGAACAGTGTGATGGATTCTGGATCATGGCAAACAGATTGGGAGTGTTTCTGTTGATTTAATGGGCAGGTGTGTATTTGAGAGTCAAACGTTTGTTTTATTGCTGTTTGTACTTTGGACACTAATGGGGCACTAAACAAATGGTCCCACTGTTAACTTCCATATCTCACAACAACACTAATACAGATAGTGTGAGTTTGTGTTTAACTGTGTGTTACTCCTCACACAAGACCGAGGGGTGTGGCTACTGAGGACCGGGGCTCAGAATCGTGAGATATGACTGGTGCATCATCTGATCAGGTGTATGTCATAGAGGAGGTCACACCTTATCTGCATACATACCTGATACCATACTATCTGATGTACATTACACTGATAAAAGTGTTGCCAGGTTACGAGAGCTGCTGAACTAGTGTTTGTCTTTTAGCCTGTAGCGACATCACCCTTTTCTCTCCTGATATACACAGATAAGGGTGTTGAGCTGAGTGTTTTACCACGTTTGCTGTGTGGACACATGATTCAGAATGAAAGCTCTTCTCATGTTGTTTTGGTGGTGTTCTTTGCTCTCATTGTGGTTGACTGTGTCACTCTGCGTCCTCTATGCAACAGCAATATGAGAACCAGTGGCGTTGCGAGGGGAGGGGCTTTGGGGGCTTAAGCCCCTGATGTATTGTCAAAAGCCCCTGATCTTTTGGAATATGTTGCACTTAAAACAGTGTGTTTTGTTCATACAGTGTGTTCAAAATTAAATAAATGCTGAGTACCATATGTATTGGTTTGTTATCCATTAATCATTTATAAAATAATGTAACTGCCTTGCAAATTATCCATGAGTTGGTGAGAGGCAGCGGGGTGAAGGTGGGCTGTTTTATGGGGGGGGGGTACTTCTTAGGGGCTAAGCCCCTTATCCCTTCTGACCCTAGCAACTCCCCTGATGAGAACCCCTGTGACATCTGTTCCAGAACCTCTTTTAAGATGAATCCACAGAGAAGAGGATTAATTATCCTCTTTTTGATGTGTTTAAAAGCAGTTGACAATGATAAAAAAGGGGAAACAGAATTTGTGGTCTATGTGTCATTTTTGTCATGAGAGACAGGAAGTTAAACATGTGGATGAGCAATACTTACTGTACTTACAGCATGTTTAAGTTCTGGTATCTGGGACTGTTTTGTGAAACTGGAACCTTCATCCATGTGACACCTTTTTCAAACTGTCCATCAGTATTTCGAAATAATGTACAAATGTAAGTGTGGTTGAGGATGTGGTGTTGCACAATGTCCTGTGAAAACTGTTAGTTACAAATGAAGCAGTTGGTAGTTAGTGGTTTGGTAGCGGTTTAAGAGTTGAAGTTTTATCCTGAGCAGCACACAATTGTAATGCAGTTGTGGGTGATTTTCAGGATGAATCTGTGGCATAACTTCAGCTTAATCATTGTCCTGTGACCACACATTCTGAGTCACTTAATCAGATCTCCTCATATCCACTTAATGACATCATTTCAGCTGTTGCTGTTGCTATTGGTTGATCAGATTATATACATTTGTTTTACAGAAAAAGTAAAGTGATTTGGAGGTTATTAAAATATTGTTTATGATGATAGTACTGCATTTGACAGAACTGACCCTAAAATGAAATCACCAGCCTTCTTAATAAAATCACCAGCCGTCTTAATGAAATCACAGAGATTTAACAACGTTTAAGACATTTGCCTGCTGAGGTAAAGCTGTATGTGTCTGTCATCACCAGAGGGCGCCTGCACAACAAATTAATGGTTATGACGTTTTTAAAAACAGCTTTTCTGCAACAGTTTTGTGGCAAATTTCCAGCATTCCCATCATTTTTCCCATTACCCAGCATACACAAGAAATCATCATATCCCACTAACAAACGGTCTGGTGTCCATCTCTGGAATAATCAAAGGGATTTATCACAGATAAACTAAACTATACAGCAATGTTTTGTTTTTTAATAATTTAGTCTTTGATGCTGCATTTGAATGAGTGTTTGTTTAGAGACATGCTCAGCAGTCCCCTAAAGTTCCTCTCTGATCATTAGCCTGTAACACTAGACACTGATGGTCAATGAAAATAAAATATAAAGTGCCTGATGACCTGATGTCTGAAACCCTTCACTGTTAGGAAACAGTACACCAGCACACAGTCTTAAAGAATAATCACAGTTTACTGATGTTGTGTATGTTGCACATGAGACCCAACAAACATTGTTTACTCCTGATTTCAGATAGATCTGTTTGTGTGTATATTTAAAACACAGTGCTGTATGTATTTATGTGCTCTGGATGACTACAGTAATGATCACATGCTAGAAATGACATGATCATAATGTCTGGTTATGAATGAGGGTTCTGATGCATGTCTGTGTGGCCTCAGTCACTCATGTTAACAGCACTGCTGTCTCTCATCACACCAAACATCTGTGGTGAAACTTCTCTCACTTTCTGTGTTGTCTGTGTTTCCTCCATCGTTACAGAAGCCACAGTTCTTGCATGTTAAATATGGGTGTACTACACACACTACACACACAGTTTGATTCTGAATGTGTGTGTGTGTTCCTCTGTCCTTGTAGGGACCAAATAACCCCACAAAGATGGTAAAACTCACACGCACCTACATGTCTATGGAAAGTCCCCACAAAACATAGAAACCTAATGTGTGTGCGCGCGCATGCGTGTTTGTGTGCATATGTGTGTGTGTGAGCCTGGTGGGTGTGTGGGGACCGTCGTGTTGTGTCATACAGTCCTGTCAGAGTGTTTAAAAGCAGCTTTTTCCTGCAGATGTGAGACAAGCACACAGTCACACACACACAGCACCGTTTGGAATATTTTGCTTTTCTGAGAGCTTCAATCCAGAGTCTCATGTTTATGCATCAGACGGATGTATATACACAATCCACTCAGCAATAATGATGATTATGATGTTGGCACTGTATAAACAGTTTGTGAGGTTCTGATCGCCACTGTAATCTTTGTCTTGAACACTCTGGGTTATGTAAAGCTCTGTTCTTTATCAAGCTGCTTTGGAAGAGTTTGTATTGTAAAAAGCGCTACACATAACACACAAGCTGAATCAATCAAATATTAACCCGGACCGTCTGTCCGTGTGGAGAATTCCATCTCCAAGAGGAAAAGGAAAGATAAGAAGCACAGTAAATAAACAGGACAAGATTCAGGGTGGTGCCTTATTAAGACTGAAGACTCCTCCCCATGTGACATGTGACTGCTCAGTCTCAGCCCCTATTGCCCCCCCTTGGTCACACACTCCAGCACACACTGCTGTTAGTCTGCAAGCAGTTTATTAACGGTCAGTGTGTGTTTGACTGTATCACACGATTCTGGTTAGTTTATTCCTCTTTTCCTGGAAAGAAGAAAATCGTAAGAAAGACAGATGGAGGCCTCTTTGCCTCAGTGTGGGCAGGTTAGTGAACAACAACCTGTTGTTCTTTAGATCATATTTTAAGTTCATATTCTCTTTGTAATTTCTGTTATCTTTTCCATGAGGTAAAAGCACGAGAGACTGACTTACTGTCACTCATTGTTACTGTTTTTTATGGCATGTTTGAATATCAGTGACATTTTGACACCTGCTGGTTTTCTGTAAATCTGTTTTGTATCTGAAGCTTTGATTTCTGTGTGTGTGTGTGTGTGTGTAAGGCACTATAGCGTGTGTATGTTAATAACAGCACACAGTGTATTTCTGTGACAAAGTAACATGTGTCATGATAAGGAATTTGGTTACTGATTGATCTGTGTGTGGTTTAATTAGCTGAATGTTTTTAGTTGTGATAAGAAGGTTCATGTGTAATATGTGGTTTGGTCGTGGATCTTCCTCGCTGCAGAACATGTGGAGTTTAACAACACTGAAACTTCATGAATGACAGGTGATGTTTGGATCAGTGCAGGATAGTTATGTCTCAGTTTCTTTTCTGGGTGGTTACTAGGGTGTTGCTACGTGCTTGGTATCATCAGCTGCAGGAGCGCAACATTAGTATTGTAAGTGTAGGATGCTGTGGCAGTGCAATGCAAACACGCAGAGCAGAAACTGTGAGGTTTTCACTCTCGGCAGGTTTGAGAGTGTTTATATTCTGGCTTTTCATTGGTCAGCTGCCTTTATTCAGCAGCTGAGCTGTCGTGTGCGGCTCTGAGAGAACTGCAGGGGTGCTTGTGTTCCTCACCTCACCAGTGCACAACTGTCCCAACAGTGAATCTTTCTGCAGCTGTCAGTGTGATGTTTGTATGAGCCGACACGAGTGTGAATTTGTGTGTTTTTCAAATCTAAGCAACGTAAACTGGCTTATTTGAGGTTTCGGATGTCTATGACAGGACCTCACTGTGCGTGTGTGTGCGTGTGTGTTTCTTTCCTGAAGGCAAAGGTGATTTAAATGTGTCATGAGTACAGTATGATTTGCATAAAATGTAAAGCAATATTTAAATAAACCTTTTTATGTACAGTAGTGTATCTGTCAGGGGGATTATTAGGGAAAATATGTGCTTGTTCTCAACATGTATGCAGTGTCGCTGTAAATCATAACTCATGGTGTCATTCTCAAGTCTCAGTCTCTTTAAATGAAGTGTCCTCATATCTACCTGTAACATAAGGACAGCTCTTATCTGCTTCAGTACACAATGACTTCAAAACATTACAATAATCTAACATTATCATACATTAAATATTAAGATACAAATGTTTTGTTTTACATTTGCTTGAGTGCACAGCAACCTGTTTATGGTTGTTTACAGAAATCAAATCATGTCTGTAACGTTTCTACATGTAACAAACTGACCTGTTTCATTGTGCATACTGGAAATACTGTTAAATGGTCTGAAATTCAGAGACTGATAGCTGATATCAGTTTTAATTATTCCCACAAAAATTCAGTTACAACAAAATGATTCCAGAATAATTCAGGCAGAGATTGTAAATGTACACACACACTAAACATCCTCATGCTTTTTCTCATCATCAGTGATTATTTGGTGGGCATTTTTTACACCTGTAACACACACACGTGGGATGAGTTGCATGCTAAATTTAGAGACAGACCATTACTAGATATTTACGTGATTTTCTTCAGTGTCCGGATTAACCTGTTGAAAGCAGAACTATAGACTGTTTGAGGCCTGTCCTTTGTCATCTTGTGTTTTTAAATGTCTGTCTCTACAGGAAGTGCTGCAGTATTACATCACTCTGAAGGAAGTAAGAGCAGGTCTATTTTTGTCCTGCTTTAGTGGTTATGAAAATCCACTTTTTCACAATCACCCTTTACAGCTCATTTAACAGACGAGTGACTGAACTTCTGCTGATCTTTCATTCTGAAGATGTCATGATTGTAGTCGCCTTTCATGGTCTCAGGTCATCTCCGTGGAAACAAGCACTGATAACAAAACTGATTATGTGGATGAAGGATTGGGAATGAAACTGTTTTAGTGCCAGACGTTTTTAACACAAATGAGTTCTTCTCAGACAGTTTGATATTGTGCTGTACATCTGCTGAAGATCTGTTACTCTGTGTGAAGGAGCGCCCTGGCCAGCAGGCTGAGTGTTAGCCATGCTGCGACAGCAGGACCCCTCAGTCAGCACCCTGCACCTGGTGGCCAATGATATGACAGATATCATGGAGAACCTGGACACACGAGAGCTTGATATTGGAGATGGAGATGAGGAGTTTGACGGTCAGGACCCAAACAGTGCAGGTGAGGAAACCCACACAACACTATCTGAATGCAAGTGAACTAATCAGTACTAATCAACTGTAGATGTGTCCACAGACAACCGCATCCCGTTCTCAGCTGTGTACAAAACAAAAGGCTTCAAAGAACCTGGAGCTCGTGTGTTCCTTACTGCACTTCCCATAACTGCCAAAATCCTGGAGGTGGAGCGCTTCACCTCTGCTCAGGATCGCTTCAACATCACCTCTCAGAGAAGTGTCTCTAAGGTGAGATCTCCCAGCGCTCTCATACCGCATTAGTCTGTGGCCTAAAGAGTTATAACTGTTGCCCGGGAGATTTAGAGGTTGCCAAGGCAATTTACAGGTTGTCCTGGAGATCTGGACACCATATACAAAATTACTTAGCACATGCAAAAGTATTTTATTCTAAAGAGCGACAACAATCATAACAAAAACCCGGCTAATGAATTTGACAAACAGCAGGCCTTACTCATGTGTTATATGTGTCATATATATCTGAGATCTTGGCTGATCTTCTGATGTGCTCAGGTGCTTCCTGCAGTATTTAAGATCGAGATGAGGCACGGCAACTTCACCTGGTTGGTAAAGAGGAAAGAGAAACATTTTATGGAGCTCCACAGAGAGCTTCGCACTTACAAGACCTTTATCAGAATTCCTCTGCCCACCCGCAGGTGATGTGATCCAGCATCGTTCTGCTGAGACGCTGTAGCTGATGTACTGTGCATACAGCCCTGAACTCTTCTCCTCAGCAATTTATTGTGTCTTCTGGTCTGCAGTCACGCAGAGAGGAGGCTTACTGTAAACAGAAACCTGGAGCGAAACATACCGAGTTTACCGCGAGGAGGAGGAGGAGAAGAACTGGCCAGAGAGGAGCAAGTCTCCAGCAGAAAAGTGTGTTTACTGTAGAAAACCTCTATCAGCTGACTGACACATGAACAGCTGTCTGACCGCTGTGTTTCCTCAACAGAGACAGCTTGAAGACTACCTGAATAATCTGCTCAAAATGCCAATGTACAGAAACTACCACGCAACGGTATGAATGCATCAGCGTATTTGTGTTGTTTCTGGCATTATATGTGCTCACCAACTGTTTTGTCTGTTTTTGTTGTCACAGATGGAATTTATTGATGTGAGTCAGTTGTCGTTCATCCATGATTTGGGACCAAAAGGCTTGTAAGAGCTGCTTTCTTATTGGCTCAGAATTCTGCCATGATGATTTGAGAACAGAACTGTTGGTAGATCAGTGCTTGTATTTTGTGTGATGCACACACACACTTATCTTCTTAGGGAGGGCATGGTTCTCAAAAGGTCAGGAGGTCACCGTATCCCTGGACTGAACTGCTGTGGCCACAGCAAAATGTGCTACCGCTGGTCCAAACGGTGAGGAGATATTATAAGATATTTAAAAACGTATAGGATATTTAAGATATTAGTTTAAAACACCTGTTTTGAAGTGGTTTTGAACATCACTTTCTTGTTGAAACGTGTTTCTGAAAGTAAATCTTCTTTAAATATTTCTGGTTCTCTCTCTGATGCTTGTGACAGGTGGCTGGTGGTGAAGGACTCTTTTCTGCTGCTGATGAAGCCAGACTCAGGTGCCATCTCATTCGTTCTGCTGGTGGACAAGGAGTTCAGCATCAAAATGGACACTAAGGACACAGAGACAAAGCACGGCGTCCGCATCGACAGTCTGTCCAGGTGTGTGAACTCCCCCCACTGAGGTCTTCACATCCACACGCAGCTGATGTGCACCAAAACTTCCCTTTAAAATGACATTTGTGCTCCTCACAGGGCTCTGGTGCTGAAGTTTACCAGTTACCGTCACGCCCGCTGGTGGGGGCAGGCTATTGACCATTTTGTGCGGAAATACGGCAGCAGTTTCCTGAAGGAACATCGTTTCGGTTCCTTCGCCAAACAGCAGAAGAACATTCCAGCTAAATGGTGAATATTTCTCCATGCGTGATTGTTAGAGGGTTGGAATAAGTTTAATCTTGGAATTGCTCCTGTTTTGAACAGTACGCCTTCATTAGGGGTGTCCACTACAGACACTACAGACACAAAATAGACACAGAATAAACCTCAAATCATGCTTCATGTTGAGAGGAAGGGAGCTCTTTCTGTTCTAAGCAATTAGCCTGTGCAGTTTCTGCCTGTCATGAACGATAAAACAGGTGAAAAAACTCTTCTACACTGAAGACTACATTTGTGTTTTTGGGTACATCTGTCACCCAAAACACCCTAGAAACACCATAGCAGCACATTAACAACTAATTGGAACATCTTAGCAACTACATAGCAACACCCTGGCCACCACCCACAACACCCTAGAATCACAGTAGCAAGAACATACATTTACTATTTATGAATTTAGAATCTATTTAGAATCAGGTGTGATATTAGCCCCGCCCACCGATCTGTGTGATTGGATGTGTGTTTCAGGTATGTAAATGGGAAGCAGTTCATGGAGGACGTGGCAAACGCAATGGAGGAGGCAGAGGAGGAGATCTTCATCACTGATTGGTGGTATGTTGAGATAAGACACTCCCACAAATCCATGATCCTTTCCTTTGGGTTTCATTGATTCTTTTGGAAAAATTATACACCTGTGAGATGAACTACAACCTCATTGGTTAATATTTATAAAAAAAGTTGATACTTGTTGGATAAAGTTGAACATAAATATGGAGGAAATCAACACTGTTGCCACGTCACTAAGACAGCAAGATAAAGTGTGTAAGGTTTCTAGGAAACGAAGGTTGAGGTTAAACACAATGAAAGCAGATTATGTCAGTTATGTTCAGTCAGATGGTCATTATTACTAAATAAACCCGGGCAGATTAATCAGGAACAAGTTTGTTGTTATGACAAACAAACAATGAATCTTTCAGGATTAATCTGTTATTGCTTGATTGTGTCACACCTGGTTTGGACACTGTGAAGCCCAAAGCCCAAATAAAGGTTGCAGAACTAGGACAAAAGAAGCACATTAGAAGAACGAAAAGCACATTTTGTACACACTGTCTCAGAAGACACCACCAGATGGGGCAACAGTCGAGAGATCTGTTACCTTCATCATGCCTGGTGCAGTGTCTCAGCTTAATTGTAATACATTTAAATTTATGTAGACGACAGCGTGATGTGACACTAGACATTTATACATATTTGATGTTACAAATGCGTCCCCTGCTGATGAGGTCATCACCGTGTGTCACAACAGGCTGAGTCCGGAGATCTTCCTCAAGAGGCCCGTTGTCGAGGGCAACCGCTGGCGACTCGATTTCGTCCTGAAGCGGCAAGCGGTGAGTTAATCCAGCTGTGTGTCGTGTCACCCGTAGCTGCGGTGAGGCGGTGATCCTCAGAGAGTTTACTGCAGTAAAGCCCTGCTGTTCAGAGTTCTCCTTTAATTATTTACTCTCCAGGATGTTTCTCTGGTAATATATTAATATTGCTGACTGGCTTTTAAGCTGTACTGATAACTTCATATGACTTTATTTGTCTGCAGCAAAGGGGTGTGCGGGTCTTTGTGATGTTATATAAGGAGGTGGAACTGGCTCTTGGAATTAATAGTGAATACAGCAAACGAACATTACAGCAGCTTCACCCCAACATCAAGGTGAGAGAGAAACAATAAGCATGCAGTCACAGCAAAGAAAACAAAGCTGATTGGACGATAACGGCGTTCTCTTTTGTTTAGGTAATGAGGCACCCTGACCATGTGTCGTCCTCTGTCTACCTGTGGGCGCATCATGAGAAGATTATAGTCATTGACCAATCAGTGGCCTTCGTTGGAGGTATTGATCTGGCATATGGCCGTTGGGATGATAATGAACATCGGCTGACTGACATAGGAAGTGTCGCCAGGGCACTTCCTGTTTCTGCGCAGGTTAGAAAAACATACAGTGTGAGCTGGGCTCTGGGCCCCTCAGCACATTTAGTTTGAACTGACTCAAGGTCACATTCTTAACATAGGACGAGGGGTCTATGCTAAGGTGTGTTGTTGTGTGTGTTGGGGGACTATGACATCATCATCATCATCATCTATTTTGAATGTCCTGTGTCACACAGAACTCATCTGAGGCCCCTCCCACTCCAGCAGCTCCATCAAACGGCTCCAGCGTGACAGCCAGTAACTCGAAAGCTTTGGCCACAGACACCATAGACCAGCCCAAACTGAAAGGACAAGGAAGAATCAAGAAAGCCCGTTTAAGCATCCGCAGACACCTGCAGAAACACGGGCTGGCGTCTGCAGACACCAGGAGCAGCGTGGAGAGTTCAGAGGAAAGTGAGTACCCCATCCCTGACAACCCCCCCCCTCACAGATTCTTCCTACGTGAGTAAGAACCAAAATATAAGTCATGCAAATTCCAACAGAACATTTGCATGTGTCTCTGATTCTTTAACACAGCAGTGTGACACAGCACTGATTGTTTCTCTCAGTTCTGCCTGTTTTCCTCAGCTGTAGTGATGATTTGCTGCATGATTTTAACAGACTGTCATGGGGTTGTTTTGGTTTGTGCATTATTGCTGAGTGTCTGTTATCTGATCACTGTTCCTCAGAAGCAGAGAAAGTTCAGGATCTTGAAGCAGACGTCATCGGTCTGATGGGAAACACACGCTTCTGGCACGGCAAAGATTACTGTAATTTTGTGCATAAGGACTGGATCCAGCTGGATAAACCCTTAGACGGTGAATCACTTCATTTACACTCACTCTGTGTATTTAAGAATATTCATATTTGTTGCATGACACTTTTATTTCATGACACTTTTATTTTGCCATTATTAAATGGCAATAATTTTATTAGCGGGTTAAACTTTATAACAAAGTTCAATACGTTAACGTTTAGTAATTAAATAAAGAAATCTGGATAAATAAATATTATAAATGTATTGTTTACTGTTAGTTTATGTTAACTATTGGGTTAACTAATGTTAACATGTACGACTTCACTGTGTTACACATGTACATCAATAATCTGATTGTTAATGATAATGAAATGGTTTTGAATGTCTATGTTTTACATGTTACTGTGTGATCAGTGTTTAGTGGTGTCATTTACTGGTGTCATTTACTGGTGTCATTTACTGGTGTCATTTACTGGTGTCATTTACTGGTGTCATTTGCTGGTGTCATTTACTGGTGTCATTTACTCTTTCTGTAGATTTCATTGACAGACATGTCACTCCCAGAATGCCGTGGCATGACATCAGCTCTGTGGTTCATGGGGCGGCCGCGAGAGATGTTGCACGTCACTTCATTCAGCGCTGGAACTTCACCAAGGTGAGGGAGCCAATCATATCACTCGTATCCATGTGTCTTCATTCCATCCCATAATACTTTCTGTTTCTGTGTGTGTAGTCGACACATAATGTACACACATGCGTTTATTAAATCAACATAAAGATTTAAGGTTACAGTTTTTCTGAATGTGTATTTTTCTTCTTTTTTTATTTGCATTGTTCACCTTGTCTCAGATCATGAAGCCCAAATACAGATCCCTCTCGTACCCATATCTTCTTCCTAAATCTCACACCACTGCAAATGAGGTCAGGTATCATGTCCCCGGATGCACACGGGCTAATGTTCAGGTGGGGCTTTCATCTGAACATCACTTTCCACAGAGCTGTCACAGACAGACAGACTGCTCAGCCTGTATAATTGTGTGTGTGCTCAGGTGTTGCGCTCTGCTGCAGACTGGTCAGCGGGTATCAAATATCATGAGGAGTCGATTCATACAGCGTATGTGAATGTGATCGAACACAGTACACACTACATCTATGTCGAGGTGTGTGACAGAGTTCATTTGCTCTACATTTCTTCCTCATTTATTTTATTGATAAAAATCTGTTTGTCTGTGGAGGAAGTAAAAAGGGTTTCCTGTACAGTTGTGTACAGACTCTCTTTATGTGGCTTAAGGTGAAATTTTCCCTCTTTTAGAATCAGTTCTTCATAAGCTGTGCGGAAAACAAGATCGTTCAGAATATGATTGGAGACGCCATCGCCCAGCGCATCATAAAAGCGTATCGGTGAGCTGCGTTCAATAACTCAATTCACTCTGTCCTCCAGACGGACACACACACACACACACACACACACACACACACACACACACACACACTGACAGCTTTCCACACAGAACACACACTGTTCAACCCTTAAACACCCAAAAGCATCACATCAATATACACACACTTCTGTAATCAGAAACGGATCAATCAAACTGATCAATCTCATGATACAGAGCAGATTTGTTGATGTTGTTGATTCCCACTAGAAAGGCAGCATGTCTACCCAGAACAGTGTGTATGTGTGTTCTTGCTGCCTCAGTCTCTGACACTATCTGTCTTTGGGTTTCACAGGGAGGGGAAGAAGTACCGTGTTTATGTGGTGACGCCTCTGCTGCCTGGTTTCGAGGGGGACATCAACACTGGGGGAGGCAGTGCAATTCAAGCAGTCATGCACTTTAATTACAGGTAACAACGACACGTGTCCTGTGTCAGTCACATCCACTGTAGAGGAAATGATGCGTTACACCTTTAAATGTGTCATACTGTCTCATTATTGTTATTCAATGTTTCTCACTGAACTCCTCTTCATGTCATTATTTACTGGATCCTTTTCTCTCAGACCAGTAAAATTAAATAAGCTGTTTATTTTAAAGTGACTTTTAAAACAATCCTCTTTGCACATGAAATGCTTAACGGAACGTAAACACACAATCAGATCTATTTCATAATATCTGAGAATAAGCTAGTCTAGTTGCTAGTCATTTTAGTTGCTAGTTTAAGGAGGTTTTGAGTTCTGGAATTTACAGTATGTTTTAATAGTACAAAGATCAAGACATATCTGATCGCTCATGATATAATCGCTTCAGATCATAATGAGTTTTGAGCCACAAACAATAGTAAGAGCAACTGGCCTGCAGTGTAATCTCCACGTGTCAAGAGGATAATGACATATTTCATTTACAGGGGCTGTTAATGTTCTGCTGGCAGGGAACTGTTACTGTGATGAAAGTTAATTCACACGTGTTAATGTAAAGGAATTTGTTCTGACTGGCTGTTTGAGATAACAGTGTAATTCTCATGTTTGTCCAGGACGATGATCAGAGGAGAGTGCTCCATCATCTCACAGCTGAAGAAGGAAAGTAAGTACACTGCTAATATACAAACACCATCACTGAGTTCTCTGTGAGGTTCTCAGATGTTCTTCCTCAGGTTTCTGTGGTGAAGCTTTTCCAGACTCAAAAGGTTTAGTTCTGCTTCTCAATGGTGTTCAAAATATCTAAAGATATTAAAGTGCAACAGTGTCCCCTAGTGGTTACACTACAACTAGTTGCAGTAGATAAACATGCTTTAAAGTGACTGTGGTTGCTTGTGAAGAACTTCAGCACCAGCAGAACATGTTTCATCATTCACCATCTGCCTGCAGTGGAAGTGAAGATATAGCATGAGCCAGCAGAGCAGAGAGAAGCTGCTGGGCCAGAGCAGGAGTCTGTGTGTTTGAATTATGCTGCATGTCTGTGGTGTTCTGTTGCAGCCGGGCTGGATCTGAGTGTTCTCTCTGTGTCTCAGACACATACAGACACACATCACTGATCTCTGGAAATGCAGGAGCTGTGTGCAGATTTACAGTCACATACAGTGAATGCAGTTTGTGTTCAGCATCAGGGTGTTGCGATGGTCATTCTGTGGAAATCAAACTGTTAAAACACTTCTTATACTTGACTAGTTTCTTATATCTGTCAACTATATGGTGTATATTAAACATGCATCACATAATTTTACTTTATCTTTTTTTCTGGAACATGATAAACTGGAACATGTTTGTGATGCCACCCAATTATACATAAAAGCCATTTGAAAGGTAGCAAAAATAGTTTCCGAGACAGGTGTAATGTGACCCTCAAATAACAAAACGTTTCAGTCCTCCAGTTTAAATAAAAAACCCTTGAATGATCGTCATATGTCTCTCTGTGTCTCTACAGTGGGCGATCAGTGGATAAATTACATCTCATTTGGGAGTCTGAGGACTCACGCTGAGCTGGAGGGACGGCTGGTCACTGAACTGATATATGTGCACAGTAAGATGCTCATCGCTGACGACAACACCGTCATCATTGGTGAGTAAAAATAGAAGAAACAGACAGGAAACAAATAATCACCGCGTGTTATTAACGACTCAACCGGTGGTCATGGAAACTGCTGCCATTATCATTATTAAACTGAGAGATATTAAAGAAGGTCGTAATGAAAGGGGTCAAATCTTCTGCTTAAGTGTGGTGTTGCAGTTCATAGGACAATGTGACCTCTGTCATTTACAAATCTGTATGATTAAACCCATTAAACAAAGCATCAGTATGACATCAATAAACAAGGGCTGTGTCACATTTGGCATCTAGTTTTAGATCACTAATCAGTGTTCCTGTAGCTCAACAGGTAGAGCTTTGTGGTAGCAACACAAAAGGTTGTGGGTTTGACTCCAAAGACACACACACTGTAAGTCATTTTGGACAAATGTTAATGTAAACAAATGTGTGTGGTTGATCAGGTTCTGCTAACATCAACGACAGGAGCATGCTGGGTAAGAGAGACAGTGAGGTGGCCGTCGTTTATGAGGACACTGAGAGTGTGACGTCTGTGATGGATGGTGAGGACTATCAGGCTGGACGGTTCGCACTCAGTCTGCGTCTGGAGTGTTTCAGGTTAGTCGTGATCAAACCTGTTCATAACAATATTTAAACATGTTCCGTGTTTAAAAACATCCTGTTATTTCAAATCAACAGGATGATTTTAGGTGCAAACACAGACCCCAGCATTGATGTGACCGATCCTATAAGTGACCAGTTTTACAAGGAGGTGTGGGTGACCACTGCTGCCCGAAATGCCACCATATACCAGAAGGTCTTTTCATCCATTTTTGGTTAATCTGTCAGATAATTGATGTCAGTAGAATGAAATGCATTGTGGGGCACACGGTACAGGAATACCTGTTTCTTCATTGTGTCACATGACCTGACATTTCATTTCTCCTCCAGGTGTTCCGCTGCTTGCCGTCCAGCGATGTCAGGACAATACTGGAGCTAGATACCTTCCTCTCAAAGCCTGGCTTGCATAGAGAAGACCCTGCCCGTGCCCAGGAGGAGCTGAAAAAGATCCACGGTTTCCTGGTCCAGTTTCCTCTCCAGTTCCTCAGCGAGCAGAACCTTCTGCCACCCATCGGATCAAAAGAAGCTATGGTGCCCATGGAGGTGTGGACATGAGAGATCAGAACCTGCTCACATCACCAGACAAAACTGAAATAAATGACAAAATCAGAAGGAGTATCAAGCAAATGTGGAGCAGTTTGATTATTGCATAACAAACAGGTCTGAGAAAGAGAAGATGATCTGAAGGACATTCAGCCCTTAGTTGTTTACTCTCCTGTGATTCAGGACAACACCCAACTGGTTTGTTTCCTCCCTGTTCAAAGCTTAAGTGTTTTATATATGTTCCCCTATGATTCTAACACTATGCAACTGATACTGAATGAAGTAAACTCAGAAGATAGTGAGGTGGATGAGAAGGTGGATGAGAAGGGCTCTCTGTCTCTCAGCTGGGTGCTGCAGGAGAAAGATGCTTTAAAATGATTTCTTTGTTCATTTATTATTGAACGGTTTTGAATGCACAGAATAAGATTCTTATTTTTATGAACTTTACTAAACGTTCTTGAAGTAACAAAACCATTAATTACACATTCCAGTCAGAAGTGTTGAATTCATTACAGCATGCTACATTTAAAATTCAGAAAGATCGCAATTTGCATTATAAAAATGCAGCAAGTACATTTTATTTAGCCATGCATTGTTAACTGCGTATCTGTACATTTTTTGTATTTTCCTGTTATTTGCTTCTTTCTCATTGTGTCTTTCTACTCAAGAATTGCATTTTTGCACACAGTGTGAACCTGATTGACTTGTGTTAGAATGTTTATTAAATATGTGCATTGATATGATGCAGATGATTAAACCCTGATTTGCACACCTCTGTGGTCAGTAGGCGGAGTCATTGTACTATGAGTGCTGGATGTCTCTTTGTCTGTTTGTTTGTCTGTCTGTTCTATGATCAGTGCTGGGATGTGTTGAGCAAATGTTTCAGTGGAACACAGTGTCTGTTTTGATGGTTGTGTATGTCTTGCGGGGATCTTGACTGTATGTGTGAACAGTCTTACTGTGTGTGTGGAGTGTGGGGGGTGTGTGTGATTCTTTAGGGAATGTACAGCTGTCATGCTCCCTGCAGACTGAGCAACTGTCCCTCATACAGTCTCCAGACTTCTGACCTACTTCTCATTGGAGTGGAGGTCCACCAGCGTCTCATGGCAAAAACCCAGCAGTGCAAATGTAAGAGTGTAAAACCTGGTCAGTGTATCAGGTGTGTGTAGATGCTCCTCTTTGTCTATACACACAGTGCTGGCATTATCATTTCACTCTCACATTAACTGCTGGTTTTAAGTGTAACTGTATAATACTGGGGGTTACACCTGGTTTAGTGTTTGTCTTCAGTCAATCTGTTGTGCTGCAGAGAACAAGCCCGAGCTTTACTTCCCACCTTTAAAAAGAGAACGATAAAGACCAGGATTACAAAAACATGTCACACTACTGTATGCTAACATTTGAAATTGTTTCGTAAAACTCTCAGACATGCGTGTACATGTAAGTTCCCTTGTTATGATGAAACGATTACTGTATTGTGATCTTTTGATTTAAAAATGTAACTGTGTATTTAAAAATACAGAGATGAACTTCAGCACAACAGTGTCTTATACACGGATGTATATGTCTTATGTATGTGTTGTTTCTGTTAGACACGTAATTACTGTTAGGAAATGTTCTAACTGACCTGCAGCCATTCAAACATTCACATCAGATTCTGGCTGGAAGATCAGAAGTGCAGCATGTTCAATGTGAGTTTAACTGAAAACGTTTGAAAAACATTATACGGTCAGTACACTGAACCAAATATTGTAACCTTACAATATCTGTCACAAAATAATTATTTTAAGTGGTGCTTAAACAGAGTATTGCTTCTGCTATTGGTCAACATGAGCAGGAAACCATCCTAAAAGCTTTGAAGAGGTGAATGTTTTCAGAGAATATCTTAACAGAATATCCAAACTCATCCTCCATCGTGTCTCAGACATCTGTCAGTTGATTCCACAGGTTTGATTAACCTGCTTAATGTCTGATTCATTCTTTACTGATATTCACCAGAGAAATGTTTTATAACACAGCTGTGTGTCTTAATCAATGACTCTTGATATTAATATTGGATTACTGATATTTATACTAAGGGGAATGTTTTTGTTTTAGTAATGCTGTTAGCTAACAGAGTATAAGTCTTTTATACTCGGATTCAGTTGTATAATAGTGAATACTTCCAAACATCAGCCACTAGATGGAGCATGAAATCACTTTAGTTTTCAGTCACGTGATGACATGATCACATTGATCAAATAATACAGAAATGATTTCAGAGTCTGTTCTCTCGGTTCAGGAGCATGTAGCTCATTTCAGTGTCGTGTAATATTTAGATGTGTCATTGCCTTCCTGTTTCTGACGAGACATGAACATGTACACAATATCACCAACAGTACTAGATGTAGTAGTTAATAACAACTGCAACAACTGCTTATTTGTGTTAAATAAAAGACAGAAAATATCTGTGGTGCTTCCCGTACAAAACGGTGTTGTTGCTATGCAGTTGTTAAGATATTCTAAGCAGGGCAATGAGAGGGAATTCTGGACCTTTACCTGAAACAAGGTGACTGTAATATCACTGTAAAATACATTAAAAGTCATTATAAATATCTGCCTGAACCGTGTGACTGTAATCTTACTGTAAAATACATGAAAAGTCATTATAAATATCTGAACTGTGTGACTGTAATATTACTGTATACATTATACGTTAAATACATTAAAAGTCATAAATATCTGAACTGTGTGAGACATTGAGGCGTACATCAGAGGCAGCCAGGCCCCGCCCTCGCTCTGGACACGCCCAGAAACCCCGGTGATTGACACGCCTTCACCACCGAGCCGTGATTCGCACGTTCACTCGCGCGTCGGTGTTTTGGACTCTTGCAGCGGCGATCCGTCGGTACCAGCGCGAGATGTTCCTTTCATCCCTATAGCGTCTGAATCACCGCCGGGGCCCGTGTTCATACCAGCGGAACCGCGGAGAATAAGTGACCGGCCGAGGCTTCGGCTTCACCGCGTCGGAACATCATCCGGGAGCTTTATCCGCTCCGACTGTAGCGAATCCGGACCCGTTTGTCGAATAGTTGGGCTGTGTGCGGCTGTATGCATGCTCAGCCCGACATTATATTGTTGAATTGTTGGTGCAAGCGAAGATAATGATGGCGAGTGAGTCTCCGGCGAGGGGTCTGGATGAGATCGACCTGTCTGCTCTGCGGGTGAGTGAAGACATGTGCGGTTCTTTCACTCATACAGTACATGTTCACAGCCAGCGGCGGTGGTGAGGAACCATGAGAGCTAAAACATGCAACTGATCTCGCCAAATACAGCTTACAGCTGTTGCACAGAGATGTGTGTGTGTGTGTGTGTGTGTGTGTGTGTGTGTGTAGACAAACGGGTTCCAAAATCACACACTTACAGCGTTTAAACGCTAGATTGTGTTTGAACACAAATGCTAAATGTTAGTCCTCGAGCATTGCTGAAATCATAGAGCGACCAGTTAACATGAATGCGCAAGAATAACATTCGTTTGTGTTTCCTGGTAAAGCAATGCGGCATCGGTGTGTAAATACACACACCAGTTACAGTAATAAAATCTGTTCAGAAACCAATAGACGCTGCTCGTGATTCTGCTGTATGAACACACGGGTGTTTCTGGTCGTTTATGTGTCTGATGAGGAACAGTACAGCGGAACTGATGAGGGATTTATTGTTTCTGGGGTTTTTTGCATCATCCTGATGCTGCTGCAAATGTGTGACGCTTCAAATCAGAGCTGAATATCTGACAGTGAAATACAGTGTTCAGTGAAATGAACTGTTACAGTAAATAACATTTTCTTCTATTGCAAAGTAGAAAACAGCACAGCACTGAGATGCAGAGAACATAACACAGACAGACAGACAGACAGACAGACAGACAGACAGACAGACAGATGAAGAAAGCCTTGATCAGGATGAAAAATGACATAATAGTCCATAAGAAATGTGTTGTTATTATTTATGATTCAAGAGATTTTACAGTGTGGTAAACTTCAGCATAAAGACTTCAGATTTGATAAGATAATGTTGTACAGCAGTGCTTAAGATGTGCACAAGAGTCATGTTGCATTGGCGTGTTCTGTCTTTCTTCAGTTTGAGATGATTTTTAAGTATTCTCTAGCTGGATGGACAGTATGTGCCGGGCTGATTCTTAACACTCAGCACTGTGTATCAGATCCACTGAGTGACTGTAGGCATGTTAGTTATGCAACATGATCTTACCTGCTCCACTCTGCTCACGTCTGGACATGATTTGTGAGGGAATCGGTTGATTGAGGGAAGCAGAGAAGTGTTTACTTCATATTGTGTTGTAGTTTGGTTTAGGTAACTGCTAACAGAGATGCTCATGTGAGGAACACAAGAGGAGCTGGGGAACATATCACTTTGCTTTGGGTGTGCTTGCTTTTGTGGCTCATCTCTTGAGAATAATTTCTGGGTCAGACTTTGTTTTTGAGAGATGGCTGACAGTCATGGCTCATGTCACACCATGTAAAACCAAGTTTCCTTTCAGACTCCGTCAGTCTCTTATCTGTCACACTGCGTTTGTGCTGTGAAAGCGCTCAGCGTGTCTGACTGCTGTTCTGAAGGAGCATGTCTGTGTTTACATCACTGAGGAGGCGTTTGGCATTTGAGACAGACTCAGAAACAGTAGAGTGTCTCTCTCAAGCGTTCTCAGGTCTCCATGTGAGGTATCTTGATTGTTTTTTATTTTGGCACCCATGGGCAAAGCTAACGTCCTCATGTCTGCTCATGAGACCTCTGTTCTCTCAGGATCTTTTGTACTCATAAATGAGGTCACCCAGTGCAGTGCACATGGTCCTGCCTCAAAAGCGTATATGATCTGTGTTTCTCTGTGACGGATATGAGCAGTGTGCAGTGTAGAGAGTTCAGGTCCCAGTGTGTGGTTTTGCTGATCTTCATCATGTTTACCCACAAGCATTTATTTGCATTAATGTGTGTGGGATCTCTTGATTTAATTTAATGGTTTTAATTCAAACGCATACGTCTTTACAATATTGTACATCAGAATGATTTTGATCATGTTTTGGCATTAAATTACATTAGAAATGCATCTTGCATTCTGTTGTCGGGTTGGGCTGTCTGCTGTTATGGGAGGTGCAATGCATTATGGGAGCTTTTTGTGTTCTCATTTGCATGTTACCGACAGAGAGCTCAGTATTTGCTCAGTTTTACCAGTATGGAGGAGCAGGTATATAGGGCCAGTATGAATAATTCATGAGAAAGTGATGGTTACATCTCAGAGTCATGTCAGAGAAGCAGGGGGAGACCCAGCTGTGGATGCTAGTCAATGCTTCTCATCTTTTTGTTTATCTTATGATTGTGGTCGGGGACTTCAAGGGTCCGGGACCCGGGGTCATGTTACTCAGTGAAAGTGCTGATGAAAGGCTAATACTTGCCTCCTGTAGCTCAGAAGATTATCTGAATTTTTACTGCTGTAATCAGTGAGGAACAAACATTTTTGAAACTTCCTCATCTCTAAAGGAACATGAGACTGGACAGACAGTTTTGATTGATCACTGCAGGTCGAGCTAGACTCAAGAAATAAATAGTTTTAAATGCACTAATGAGCTTTCTTGCATTATTGTGGCACTGGACTATTTTATATGGTAATATTTTAAAACGATAGAAGTTTCCTTTATTGAAAATCTTTGCTGTGTTTGTTCTTGATTTAGTAATTTGCCATCTTGTATTCAGAACTCCCAGTGGTTGTCTTTATAATGGCTTTTCTGGAACATACATTTCTTGGTGCTTCTGTTCAGTCAGTTGTGTGTTGCTCTTTGGTTTCATCTGTGATGAAACTTCTGTCATTATTTACTCACTCATGCTGTTTCAAACATGTGTGACTTCTCTCTTCAGCCACCGAGAATTCTGACACCGTTCTTTTCCATACAATGAAAAACACAGTGACCATCATCTGACATGCTCAGATGATGACAAATGATTGTGCTTTTATCATGTGAGTTTTACAGATCAGTCACTAAATGCTTTCATTCAGTTTGATGTTTTGTGTTACACAGAACAAAGGTGGTCATACATGTCTGGAACAACAAGAGGTTAAGTAAATAATCACAGAATGTTTATCAAACTCTTTATGCCGGTCTTCTATCACTCACAGCTGACGCCCAAGCTGCTGGTAAACTGAGAGAGGATTAACAGGAAATGTAATTACTAGTTTAGCATTACTGTATGGCTCCGGTCAGTGGGTTCAGCTTCTCACTGCTGTATTGTTTATCATTCTGTTGAGTTCTGTCATTCAGTACAGCGTGTCTGAACCTGTTTTTTTTTTTGAAGGCAGATTTGAGTGCTAATACAAACACACGGGTCACATAACTCTTTGCTACTGTATGTTTTTACATGATGTATATGTATAGGATTGCTATGATTAATTTATGTAAGTGTAGGGCTGCTCACAGTGTGCTAACAGCGCTTTATTGTCGCTTTGTTTGTTTGCTTCATCTTTATTTTCTTCATCTTTATTTATTTTCTTATAGGCTAAATTAGTTCATTAATAAAACAAAACTGCCTGCAGACTCTGTTGAGCTACAGAAAACACTGTACATTTATATTTAAGCACATTCAAGGTTTATCAGTATGTGTGGGAATTGAACCCATGACATTTGTACCACTAACACAATGCACCAGTTGAGCTACAATAAACAGAATCTGTACAGCTCAGCATTCTGTCTGTTGTGTTTCATGGGTGATGACGGAGGTTTGGTGTTTGAGTGAATAACTGACGTGGTGTAGTTGTGTTGTCATCTACGAGTGTTTAGACTGAAGCTTGTGGTGCTGTTTCCAATAGAGACGTGCCACTTTAAGAACAGTCTGACTCATGGTGTTATTTTCCTGTAATAGTTGAAGGAGCAGAGGTGCTGGTGTATCATTTAAAACTGCTGAATGCCACTGCAGACCATATGGGGAAAACATGCTCCATTTACAGTATCTCTCTCTCTTTATCGCTCTCTCTCTCTTCTTCCATCTTGCTGTCAGGAAACAGAATGTGCTGGGCTCTGTTTTTTTGGTCAGCATTTCGCACCCATGAGTTTCCATCTGTAAGACCACTTTTCTCTGTGAGGGTAAACGTCTCATCTCAGTGTTCCCAGACTAGATGTCGAGCAATAACAGGTTTCTGGTCTCACTTCCTGTGTTCAGAGTTTCTGTGTTTCAAACAGCTGTAGTGGTTGAGGGTGTTATTTGCAGGTTCCTGCATGTACGGACACACACACACTAACAATGAGTTACGTAAGATGTGTGTTTATTTTTGAAACGCACTGGAGGAAGACGTCCCCGCAGGTATGTGATGGAGCAGGTGTGTAATTTCTGTGAAACTCATTAGTCAGGATGAGATTCGGTGCGCTCAGAGGAGAGCTGATGGTGTTTCCATTCAGAACCAAAAGAGATTGTGTGTCTGATCTCTGGTGAACACACAACGCTGCGGTGTGTCTGATCTCTGGTGAACACACAACGCTGCGGTGTGTCTGATCTCTGGTGAACACACAACGCTGCGGTGTGTCTGATCTCTGGTGAACACACAACGCTGCGGTGTGTCTGATCTCTGGTGAACACACAACGCTGTGGTGTGTCTGATCTCTGGTGAACACACAACGCTGTGGCGTGTCTGATCTCTGGTGAACACACAACGCTGCGGCGTGTCTGATCTCTGGTGAACACACAACGCTGCGGCGTGTCTGATCTCTGGTGAACACACAACGCTGCGGTGTGTCTGATCTCTGGTGAACACACAACGCTGCGGTGTGTCTGATCTCTGGTGAACACACAACGCTGCGGTGTGTCTGATCTCTGGTGAACACACAACGCTGCGGTGTGTCTGATCTCTGGTGAACACACAACGCTGCGGTGTGTCTGATCTCTGGTGAACACACAACGCTGCGGTGTGTCTGATCTCTGGTGAACACACTGGCTGTTAGAAATCATGCATGGATTTGAAGAATGAGGTTATTCTAATTGAAACTCTCACTGTGTCATTTAGTTGATTTGGATTCTCATCATGGCTGTCAAAACAACATGCCGTTACCACCCCAAAACTCCAGGCTAATCAAACATAGAATCACATTATAGAGTTACTGTGAAAACCACAATGCTGAATATGGCCGTGGTAGTGCAGGAAGTCCCGCCTACTAATAAAAGAGCCAATCGTCAGTCGTGAAACACTAATGATTCTCTGTGAGATGTTGTGAGGTACTTCAGTCTTTGCACGTGTGCAGTACCTGAAACGCTCTAGAGAAACTTCTATAACGCAGTTTGAGCTGAAGAAACAGAATTAATGGCACAGTTGATGTCAATATATTGTTTTATTGTGATCTCAGCGAGTGACATTTAGGTAGATAAAACTTGGTCTTGCATGGCTGAAGTAGCTGCCCTGAGGTGTTACAAAGATGGCCGCCATCTTAGAGAGACTGTGATGCTGTTGTACATTTATAATATCATGGGATGTTATAGTCCTTCTGAGTTTTAGATTCAGTCAATTTATATTCAGCATATTTCTCTAAATCTCCCACGTTCCACTGTCTGCACCCCCTCTGCTTCAGCAGTTTTGTGATTTGTGTTTTTGATTTTTATTTACACTGAACAGTATTTCATAAATTACTCTTCTGGTGACATGAATGACAGCCATTGTTGGTTGCCATAGTAACATATCTTGCTTATTGTTCCAGGTGTGTGGCATTATTTATTGATTGTGCATATTTTCATGAGCATCACACTCAGTGGGGACAGAGTTTATTAAATGATTCTCAGCGTGATGAGACCTGACAGACAGACCTGACTTCAGTCTTGTATGCTTTGTGACTTGTCTTACTGCAGAGATCCGACAATTACTGTACCAAAAACTGGTACAGTAATGGGAACTGATTGTAACTGTTAGGCCAGTCACTGCAGTGTATTGTGTGTGTTTATGATGACCTCAGTGTACAGATGATGTGTTCTTCTGTTTGATGACACAAGCTGATCTCGTCTCGTGTTGTTTCTCCCCCTCAGGATCCTGCTGGAATATTTGAGCTGGTGGAACTGGTTGGAAATGGAACTTATGGGCAGGTGTATAAGGTACGTAACAGTTTAATGGTCTGTGAGGGTCCATCTCTCTTGAAAATGTTTAGTAACCATTGTTTCTGTTTCAGTTCATAGCTACTAACATGATTATGTGTGCTGTTGTTATATCTAATGCTTCTTTTTAACTAGATCTCTGATCAATTGATTATGTATTGATTATTTTAGGTTAAAGGGATCACATGACTGTGTTACATGCCTAAACAACATGTCATCGTTTTCAAACTAATACAAACAAATACATTTTTGCACTATAATGCAAAAAAAAACCAACACGATCGAGGGAGATGTGTTTCCTGCATTTACGTGTTAATGCCCCAGCAGCGCTGCTGTGTTGCATGTGTGGTATGTTCGGACATGTCGAGACGCATGCGTCTTCCTCCCGTCACGTCTCTGAAAGATTCCTCACTGTTCTGTTATTCACTTACAAGGAGCAAGTGCGTGAGACAGACAGACAGACAGACAGACAGACAGACATATGTAGCCACTGAATATATTTATAGCAGTAAATATATATGTTGTGTATTTATAAGTCTGGACACTTGTCCATAATTCAACAACATGTATCTATTAAACTCCATCTATCTTTACTTACGCGTCGTCGCATTTAAAGCAGTCATGTCATCCAGTAATGAAACTCATTTAACTTTCACAAACCCAGAGTACACAAATCATTTCCTGCTTCAGTTCTCATCTTGTGCAAGTTGTGGTGTAGTAAGAAATGAGTAATGAGTAATAAGAGGTTTATTCAGGAAACACTCTGACTGTGACTGAATTCATTCAATAAATGATTCATCAGACTTATCAGATTCTTACAATCAGTTTATCAGAGGAATCAGCTGATAAGAGTCACTCTGCACACGACACCACGCTGGTGTATGTTGGATTCTGAGTGCAGCCAGTGGATGAATTAGGAAGGAAAATATTTTATTTGTTTGACGTTGTCATTTTATTCAGATTGCGTAACTCAATGAAATATTCTCATACACTGGCGCTGTAGAGCTGCAGGTTGTTCTGGGTTGAGAGATGACTCTCAGTAATCACTCACTCTGATCTGAGTCAGTGTCAGCAGAGGAATTCTGTTGATGCGCTACAAAGCTGGGGAATTTTGGAATTATTCCAAGATGGAATATTACAAGAATTTATGGAAATTAAGGGGAATTTAGTGTAATTTTTGGGGTAATTTTTATAAACTGTCGTATACAAACATAAATATAAACACATTTGCTTCCTTGATAGTCTGTTCAACACTTTCAGCCACTCAGACAGTGTGTTGGAATCTATACACACACACACACACACAAGAATGAAAGAGGGTGTGGTGGCAAGTTTGCAGAAGTGTGTCAGTCAGAAAACCAACATGAGGTGTGAAGTGCCATTTATTTTACATACACACACAGAGAGAGAGAGAGAGAGAGAGAGAGACTTCAAGAACAAGCACAATGAAACGCCAGTAGGGTAAAAAACCATATGGCAGATATATTGTCTGAAAACATGTCCTAATATTGGTCAGTAAATGTAAACTATTTTCTGTTCTATTTTTACTGAAGAATAAAGTCAGTCATTTTTGGAGTGTTGACATGTTGAGGCAATAATCTTTGGGGAAATCAGCAAGCGATCTGTTTACTGAAATACAGTGGGAGGAAGTATTCTGTTTAATAACCAAAAAATTAGAGAGTCAACTTCACTTTTAAAGGTACATTTCATTTCCTCTTACGGTGAACAACCCGACAGACACACACTGTGATGCTTCTGATCTGGATCTGTGAGCTAATCAACCCAAATATATAAGAGCAGAACAGAAAACAGACATAGCAGCTGATAGCAGGAGCTGATAACACACTGACATCTTCTTCATCATTCTGTGATCATTTAAAACAGCAGCACTTCATGTATGTGCAGTGTGTGAACGCTGAGTCACTTATGAACCGGTTCAGATGTTTGTGGGTCTCATCCTGGTTTTGGTGAAGCTGCATTCAGGTCACAGGTGTGAAAGAAAAGCTGGAGATGACTGACTAAACCCATAAGCAGTTTTTCTGTAAGGAAATAAAGGTTTGAATGAAAGAGCCACAGTCAGCTCCTGTGAGATCTTCCTTGACTTATTTAAAATGCGACGACTTTTTTATATCCAGTTGTTAATCTGATCATTATGAGAATTCTTTAGTTTCTTGTTCTCATTTGTTCTCTTGATAATGTGAAATCAAGCAGAATTTAAAACAATTTCTTTGCGGTCTTTATTCATGTGTATAAATAGCCTGTAGTTATTTTATAGCATCTGCTGTATTTAATTTGTTATAATATATACAAATTTCAACTGTCATGTCTTGTCAGTTTAGTTCAGTTCAGTTCAGTGTATTAATGGTCTGAGCATATTTTGAGTGGTGCAGCTGTGATCTGCAGCTGTGTACCAGTCAGCTTCAGTTTCGGAACCAGAGTCTGTTTGGGTCAATCTCACTGAAAGGGAAAGAGGATTATTATTGTTGACTGTTTTTTGATCCCACGGGCTTCTTGGCGAGCTCCATTACTGCAAGCTGTTTTAATTAGTCCAGGGGTCAAAGGTTATGTCCTTGCTGTGCCGGTCTGCATGAAGAGATCAGAATTTGAGCAGCCAGTCAGGAAAGTTTTGTGTCTTGTGTCTCACACAGCTCTTTCTATGGTGTTACGTATCTTGTGAGATCCAGACAGCCATTAAAATGTGCCCAGCATTGAGCGGAAATAGATTTCGGGTCAGGATGTGCTGTGCTGGGACCACACGTCTCCCACTCACATGACACTCCTTCTGAGAGAACTTGAACCAAATGTGCAAGTGTGATTCACAACAGGCAGATTTTTAGGCAGATCTGCGTGCCACCTAGCAACCACGTCGAGTTTTGTAAATATCCCCTGTGATTATTTTCTGTGATCTCCACCTCCACTCATCCATCAGCAGCAGAACACGGCGCTCATGGTTAAATTTAGGAAGTCTTCACAATGAGTCTCGAAATAAAACGCCGACTTCCTGCATTCCATCCGTGACTTGAGGGCAGGCGATGTTTTGAAGACTGTTCTCTCAATGGAAGATAAGTTCAGAGCTTCTGGCCCTCAGAACACACTTAGATCCAAGAGGGTCACGCTGGGTCACGTCTCAGGAACAAGAGGAGCTGTCTGTACCAGAGTGTGAAAATCATCAACCTCCTCCGCTTCCAGCACTGTTGCTAGGCTACGGAGAGGAAGTGGTGTGTTGAGCGTTTGTTCACACTGGCACCCTGCGTCTGCCGTTAAACGTTACAAACACACACCCGTCTCGCAGTGACAAACGATTGCACAATACTAGATGTTCAGTTTGAACGACTTCTACACAGAAGATCGTGTAAACACACTGTACTTGTATTGTTGGACCTGCATTTGGGCAGAATGTCGGGTTTGGCTAGTAACAGCTGTGATGATGAAACAGTAGCGCAACGTCAGTTACAGTTCAGCAGTACCACAAACACTCAGACATGATGGAAACAGATCCATAACGTGGTTCTGCTGCCGGACTGGATTGGAGGCAGAACTCTGGGGTTCTGGAGATACTGTACTGAAGCTTTTCATCCAGTTCACACATGAGCTACAAATAAATCAACAGGAAAATATGAATCGCAGGGCTTTTCAAAAGCATAACATGTGATTATGGTTTTGTTGGTTATTGTTTCGTTGTGTAATTGCGTGTCATTTCAGAACACGATTTTACTGCATGTAATATTTTTTGCTTATGCAGCATGTTTTGTACACAATATGCAAATGTTCTGTATTCCTGTGGGAGATCCAGATCCACACACTACTACATTTGAGGAAATGTGTACAGCAGAGTACACTTTGAGATACTGTATCACACAGTGTGAAATACTTGACTGTCCATTTCCAGTGTGACAGAAAGAAACAATATGTATTGCAACAGAAATGTCTGTTATTGTTGCATGTTGCACACATGTATGTGTATGTATACATATATATGTGATGTATATATCTGTGTGTGTATAATGCAGATATATGTGATGTAAATGCTGTATGTATATGCGTGTGTTTCAGGTAGGTTATATACAGTGTGTTTCCTGTACTGTTCTCCAGGTTTTTTTTAAATGTGTGGCCCTTGAGGACAGTCTTGTATCTGATACACCAGAGCTGAAGAACTTCTCTGTTCATCTCTGGCAGGAGCACAGATGGTTTCTCAGTTTGCACGCAGCTCTGTGAATCTTCTTCTGAGAGTCACAGAGCTTCAGGGCTTAAATCCGTCACGCGCGCACGGTTTCAGTGAGGTGTATTATTGTGATTATTAGCCGACACGTTCTGTTAGAGAAGTATTCAGATAAGACAATCAGTTGTCCAATCAGAGTATCTTTCCATGAACCGCTAGGCCACTAGCGTCTCCGTTTAAGAAAACATGACAGAAGGTCCCCATACGAAGATCTTCTCCACTGTAAACATTGATTGTGGTGCTTCTCCGCGCATTTATACTATCCAGTGATGGTTAATGAGGACCAACGGGACTGTGGGTACGAATCTCTTTTCTCATGTTTATCTTGTGTTTCCCTCCTTCTCTCGCTGTAACATCTCCTCAGCACAGAATCAGAGTTGATTCACAGAGTTGTGGGAGTGTGTTGGGTGAGGAGATGAATTGTGCATTATTAATTCTGAAGAAGGCAGACGGGTGTATTCTGCACCTTTCTGCTGCCTGGATCTGCTTTGGTGTTCTGAACTGCGACTGCTGTGCGCACAGATGATCCGTGTCTGTGATGTCTGTTTCCCTCATTGTTTTTTCTCTATAGTTATGAATCTGTTTTTCAGTGGCTTGGAGGAACGTTACAGGTGAACAGCAGGGAATCTTTGGAAAGTTATCTGTTAGCATTCTTGTTTTTTCTGTGGTTTCGCTTGGAGGAAAATCAGTAGTTGGTAAATTCTTCCATCTATGCTCATGGATTCTGGGTAAAGTTTTTTGGGTCAGTCACCTGCGCTGTAAATGTCATGTGACTAATCGCTATGGAGCCAAGAAATGACATCACAACAGTGTTGATTGGCTGATTTGAAAGGCAGCGAGGGAAATCTAGAGGGACATTTTATATTTAGTGAAGTGTCCGATATCATTTAAAGAAACATTGATCTGCACTACTGGAGGAATGTACCAGAGAGGCTGTAGTTATGACATGTACCTGCGAGGGCTCATTAGCACAGGCTAATGATGGGGGAGACCTGAGATGAAGATTTCCACATTCCTCTCACAGTCATCAGCTGAACGGTGCTACTTGCGTAACATTTTTGGAGTTCTGTCCAATCCAAACAGAGTTGTCATCTGGTGGCATTGTAACACACACACACATCAAACAGCACCGCCAAGAGCCCGAGATCCCTCACACAGTTTTCTGAGCAGTTTCAATCATTTTAAGAAATGAGTTTTTCTCTCTGTTTTTATGTAATGATGGTGTCTGCCAAAAACACGTCCATCTACTCCTCTGATGGAAAGCCACATGTTCAGTAATGCATGACCAATACTTCATATCTGAACATCATGTTTTCTGTGTTTTCTGTCTGTTCAGGGACGTCATGTTAAGACGGGTCAGCTGGCTGCTATTAAGGTCATGGATGTCACAGGGGTAAGAGAGCAGTCCGTCGTCTCTATTATCTCTGGTTATGTTGCTCTCGCCGTCTCACGTATGTGATATCAGTCACGTATGCGCAGGTCCTTCACAGAAACTCGGTTTGAAAAGACTTTCTGGAAATCATGATTTCTCCTGTTCTGTTTTATTTGACAGGATGAAGAGGAGGAGATCAAAGCTGAGATCAACATGCTGAAGAAATACTCTCATCACCGAAACATCGCCACCTACTATGGTGCCTTCATCAAGAAGAATCCTCCGGGCATGGACGACCAGCTCTGGGTCAGTACTCAGCTGTAGGGAAACACTCTGGAGGGTTACATTGCTGTATGTCTCATATTGAACATTGTACAGTGTTTCAGAGGGTTAGATTACTCCTACACTAGGAGTAGTGTAGTGCTGCTCTTTGCATAGTTTGAGAATAGAGTACAAATGGTGTAGCTTTTCAGTAACAAGATTCATTATTCAAGCATTGCTGTTTTTTGTGACATGATGAGCTGAATATCGGTGAACTAAAGCGATTATCAAAGGTCACTCTGCCATAATTCATTGTGCCAGATAAATTCTGCTCATACTGTAAAAATAAATGATGTTTCTTACTGAAAATAAACCTGCCTAAGAGGGCATGCTGGTCGTAGCTGGTCTAAACTTGTCTAGCTGATCTCAGCTCAAAAGTGGCATTAAGATCAGCTGAGACAGTTAAGATATTGCTGTCTTGTGTAGTTATTTTATAGTTTCTTGTAGTTAGCTTCTTTTGTGTTGGTAACCTCCAGTGTAGCCAGATATTGATTGATAATTATGAGCAGCTTGTACCTTTACGAATAGCTTTTCAGACAGTAGTTTCCCCAACACCAGTGAACACCTGTAAAAGTCACACTGTACTGAGATACAGCCGGTGCTGTTGTTTCATTGGCTGAGCACTGAACGTCAGTGTCTCATTCTCTCGGTGGTGAGCTCTGGGGTTGTTCTGCCCAGCAGCGCGTTGATACGCCTCACGATACGCCACTGCGGTTCTGCCGACATGTTCTTGTGCACTAGAACCTGTGATCAGCAAAAGCACCTTCAGACGGCGCATCAGGCATCTTCTCCCTCAGGGGAACAACAGTCTTGCTAACTCAGCTGTCCTCACACACAGATATATTTAGAGCTCTCTGAGGACATCAAAACAGTCGGTGTTTAGTTCAGAAACGCATCCATTTATTGAGGTTTATGTAGCTGATTATTCCATAACAACAGTGTCCTGCAGTCAGAAATGAACACGTTTAGTGGACCGGTTTTATTGTGTTCTTGCTGTTAGTAACATTCAGTGTTATTTAAAGATAATTAATGAACTTCTACTGCACTCTGTGTTCTTTACACACATTGGTAAACGACACTATTATGTGTTTTTAGGTCCTTATGCAAGATCACTGCAGCCACATATAGATACAGTGAAGCGTGGCAGCTTTCTTCTGTCTTATTAGCCCTTTCACACTGAAACTCGGCTGATTGCTGTGGAATTGCTATGGAAACTTTTCTGGCAAAATTATTCACATAAAGCAGCAGCTTTTGTGTTCTGTGTTGCTGTCTTTCAAACTCTTTTTTAGAACATAAATCTTACATTACTGTGTAATGTAATCTCAAACTTTATGAAGAATGTTCTTTCAGTGATGCCTGGTTTTGGCCAAATGAGGCAATCCTATGATGCATTGCATCAACACGCAGAGCAATAGCATCAATTTGGGACTTTTATAACATTATAACAGTTCTTTAAACCAGCAGATTGCAGCCATTGTGACAAGTCTTCATCACGTGTGTAAGAAAGCTGTTATTGAATTAATTTAAACTGTGTTTTTGTGTGGCTGGTTGTTTCCTGCATGCGTCTACAGTTGGTGATGGAGTTCTGCGGCGCTGGTTCGGTGACAGACCTGATAAAGAACACAAAAGGAAACTCTCTGAAAGAGGAGTGGACGGCGTACATCTGCAGAGAGATCCTCAGGGTGAGTAGATGCGTGAGGCGGGTCACAAGATCTTCTGAGCATTCCTGAGTGTTCATTCAGCTGAACCGTTGATTGATCTTTCTGATAGGGACTGGCCCATCTGCACCAGCATAAGGTCATTCATCGTGACATCAAAGGTCAGAATGTTTTGCTCACGGAAAACGCAGAGGTCAAACTAGGTGAGTTCCAGCAGGAGGACAAAATGTAACACTGCTCTTGTTATGTCACTGCAGTACACAAACAGCCTGACAGTTGAATTGACTGAGGCAATAATTCAACACACTGCCCAAGAAAACCCTTCAAAGCGAATATAAGGTTAATTATAGTTCAGATCATTATTGTCATTTTTACATTTATTTTATTAAAATGTGTGTTATTAATTTTAATAATATACTCTGGTTTGTAAATGTACCAGTTTAGATTGCTGGTGACCACTATCTAAACACAACATACACTAGGTACAGTAGCGTGTAGCTAGCATGCTGTAGTGTCAGAGTTCTGCAGGTGAGCCGTGGTTCTGCTCTGAGTAACTAGTGCTTCTTATTAAGTTGTTTAAGTTTGAGAGACAGTTCAGGCTGGTTGCTATGACAACACTGCGTGCGGTGATGAGGGGAGAGTGCACGGAGACAGATGGTAGCATACACTTCATCAAACAGCTCTCAGCTCATTACAGCACACAGACACGTGTGTGTGTGTGTGTGTGTGTGTGTGTTCAACAGTTGATTTTGGAGTGAGCGCTCAGTTGGACCGCACTGTTGGCAGAAGGAACACGTTTATTGGCACACCGTATTGGATGGCCCCAGAGGTCATCGCCTGTGATGAGAACCCTGATGCTACTTATGACTTCAAGGTACTTCAAGTGTTGCTCAGTTACATCATCGCTGTCCTGTCACAGCAGAAGATCTCTTACTGTGAGGGTCTCACATCCACATTCAGTACAAGTGAAACATAATGTGGTTTATCACAAAATACATTTCCTTATTCAATTGAATCGCTTAATAAGAGAAAAAAATAGAATAAAATAAATGATGTAACAACTTCTCATTGTGTTGTATTTGTAATATATTTGAATATTAAGTCATAGATCCTAGTAACACTGATACTGTAATCACACATGTTGCTTGACACACACATGACCATCTGATTTATTAACAGAGTGATCTGTGGTCTCTGGGGATCACTGCTATTGAAATGGCTGAAGGAGCCCCTCGTAAGTGCAGCACAACACAACACACACTCTTAAAAACACAGTGATGACCAGCGGACCACAGCTGATCGCTAACACCTGTCTCTCCTCAGCGCTGTGCGACATGCATCCCATGCGCGCTCTCTTCCTCATACCCAGAAACCCGGCGCCCCGTCTCAAGTCCAAGAAGTGGTGAGTCCGACACCTCTCATTGTGTTAATCATTAATACACAGTCCCTCATTAGTGTCCAGTGATATTAGCACAGCAGATATGTGAAAGTGAACGTGTCTTGCGCGGAGTTTGAATAGGGCAGTTAGTTTGGTTTTATATTGTGGGTTTAATGCTGTGAAAAAAGAAAAGATTAGCCCTCATTATATCAGTGTTTCAGAACACAAAGTGTCACTTATGGAGCTGTGTGTGATATTTTGCAGTTTGATAGTTTGTCAGTGTTTTCTAGAATGATAAATAAATGATTGGTCAGAGTTTGTAAGACTGGTACACTAGATCCATTTTTTTACCTGATATTAGTGTTTGTAGGCATTTGTACTTTAAATGAAAACCATTCTGATTGGGTCCCTGACAGCACTGAAGGACCACCCACTGACCTGTCAATCATCTGTTGAGCTAAAATACGGGTTTTGAACGTAAAAAAAACCACAAAAATATCACACAAAGCACATACACAGACTGTACAGAAAATCTACAGTGTGTCATGTAGTGACGTACATTGTGTGCTTTGGATAAAAGCATTAGCTAAATTACTATGTTCAATCACACAGTTCATTTAAAAAGAAGTTCATTTAATTTAGTTCTTGACAATAATAAATAGGAACAATCCACTCAAAGCAGTGTTTGTGTGATTTTATATAACATTGTATGCAGTCAACGAAATGAAACCCAGTCACAGCCGATCTGAGACGCGTGTAAATACAGGTGTAAACTCTCATGTATCTCATCTGACTGAGATGGTCTCATCGTCCTGCCACAGGTCCAAAAAGTTCCAGTCGTTTATTGATGGCTGTCTGGTGAAGAATCACAACCAGAGACCCAGTACAGAGCAGCTGATGAAACACCCCTTCGTGAAAGATCTTCTGAACGAGAGACAGGTCCGGATTCAGCTCAAGGACCACATAGATCGGACCAAGAAGAAGAGGGGAGAGAGAGGTGGGTTAATTCTGTTTGTGTGGAACGCAGGATCAGTGACTGCTACTGATATCCTGTGGAATACATTTAAACAGTCAGGTGGGAACTGATCTCAGAACAGTGCTAATCTACACAGTGCTAATCAGATGTTATTCTTGATCTCGGTAGGATTTGAATCTTTAATTCCACAGTACCTGCATGTGGTTGATTTTTTCAGATGAGACGGAATATGAATACAGTGGAAGTGAAGAGGAGGAGGAAGACAGAGATATAGGAGAGCCGAGGTACACACACACACACACACAAACGCGTGATGTGTGTGTTTAGATGTGGAGACCTATATAACAAAGATTAAACATGCATCTTCCTCGCAGCTCTATCATAAACGTCCCAGGTGAATCGACACTGAGGCGCGACTTCCTGCGTCTGCAGCTGGCCAATAAAGAGCGTTCAGAGGCCCTGAGAAGACAACAGCTCGAACAGCAGCAGAATGAGGAGCACAAGCGTCAACTACTGGCTGAGAGGCAGAAACGCATCGAGGAGCAGAAAGAGCAACGGAGAAGACTGGAGGAGGTGAGAGACAGACAGACAGAGAGAGAGAGAGAGAGAGACATACAGAGGGAGAAGGGATATTAAAGTGTAAGAGAATTGTTTGATGTTTAATTGTGTATGAGATCTCTGCCACCTTCAAATGTCCCATGAGCATCTGGGCCATGATCAGTCCACAGGAAGGTTACTCTTCAAACATGTGAAAGATAGAACAAGATCAATGTGCTGCACTTGAGTTATGTGATGTGAAGGATTTCTCAGCAGAGGACCTGTGGGGATGAATCGGGTCGCTCGGTTGGGTGTCAGCCTCTCATTTAGTGCATCTACCCCCCAATGTTCCACTGTCAGACTGCCTCTTTCTTCTGCAGCTCCTGTCTGCAGCCCCTGCTGGGGAAAGGCCATTCAGTATAGCCAGTGTGCTAAATAACTACCAGTTACACTGTCCCCTAATGGTGAAGGAAAGAACCACATGCTAGAGTGAAGCTCTCATGTAAGAATAAAATGTTGTTGTCTGTGTTCTCACAGCAACAGCGACGGGAGAGAGATCTTCGGAAACAGCAGGAGAGAGAGCAGAGGAGACGCTATGAGGAGATGGAGCAGATAAGGAGGGAGGAGGAGAGACGACACGCTGAGAGAGAACAGGTACACCTGGACACACCCACAGATTTACACACCTGGACACATTCACAGATTTACACACCTGGACACGCCCACAGATTTACACACCTGGACACGCCCACAGATTTACACACCTGCACACGCCCACAGATTTACACACCTGCACACGCCCACAGATTTAAACACACCTGCACACGCCCACAGAAACTGTATCCACACAGATCTGTATAACATCTGTAAGTCATTCACACCTGAGAGAAAGCTTTACAAACATATGGAGTAACATTGTTCTAAATGAAACTGATAGTGACAACAGGAAATGACAGGAAATGATGCTGCTTTGAAATGATGTGTATTGTGAGTGTTCAAGTGTTCTCCCTGGTGTGTTACACACTTCCTGCAGGCAGGGAACTGTTCTGTATTCATGTTTAAAGCACACACTCGTCCACCCACACAGATGTGCTGGAGTCAGTACTGAGTGTAGCTGTCTCACCGGCTGTGCTAGCAGAGTGGGGACATGAATAAGATTCAGTGTCTCATTAATCTTCTTGCATGAGTTACACATTCACATTGTTTATACAGATCACTGAGTGCTATAAACTACAAATCTTTCCTCATAAAACATGTTATATTCCTTCCTGCTGTTGACTGACTGTTTCACACTCACATTTAGAATAAAGTTCTTGTGTATCTCTTTTCAGTCTGAAACGGAAACCTCTATCACAAAAGGCATTTATATGTCAATGTGTAAATGGGTTTATCTTCTGATTCTCTCTGTCTTTCCAGATGTTTTTTGTTCGGGTCTTTTTTGCTGACATCTTTCTGTATGTGTGTTATGGAGACTCAAACAAACTCTGACTCGTGCTAGAATTTGCTATTAATTAGATGCATGTGGGATATAGACAGAGAAGTGTAACTCTCCCTTTAAACGCTTTGAGGCTTGTCTTTCTCCTGCTGTTTCTCTCACTCTCTGTCTGTCTCTGCTGGATCAGGAGTTTATCCGTCATCAGTTAGAGGAAGAGCAGAGGCAGCTAGAGATGCTTCAGCAGCAGCTTCTTCAGGAACAGGCTCTTCTGCTGGTAAACTAACCTTTCACCCCTGACCTTCAGTGCTCTCCAGTCATGCAGTCTTTCCATCTTTTGGGCTTGTGGCAATTGGCTGTGTGAATTGATTTGGGGCATTTCTGTGTTCACTGCTAAGGGAACTTGCGTCCATCATTCACAGAAAGCAGCACATCAGTAGCATTTAACAGCTGTCTGGTTTGAAAGAAGATCTTCTAACGCGGTGCATCTTAACCTTTTTGACTTCAAATGCTCCCGTTGTCCACAATCATTTCTGAAGCCCCCCCACTCAGAATTTCTACTGAGTAACATTTCGACTGCTTGGCATAACTAGACAGATTTATATTTGTTATAAAAATATTCAAGCACTAAGACATAACTTGATTTGTAGGTGTTTAGTTTATTGTAATACTTTTTTTTTTTATAATTTGAAGACATCTGGATGTCCTTCAGAAGTTCTTGAGGCCACTGGTTGACAAACACTGATCTATCGTCCAATAGTCTTTGGTTATTTTTAGAAGAACCAAACATCCAAACGTGTTTATTTAAATGATCAGTGTTTCTTGATGATTCTCTTATCTAGTGTTGTGTCTCTCAGACTCTTTTCTTCTGTCTCTCTGTGTGTTTACGTCGTGTGCAGGAGTACAAGAGGAAGCAGCTGGAGGAGCAGAGGCAGGCAGAGCGTCTGCAGAGACAGCTGCAGCAGGAGAGAGCTTATCTCGTCTCCCTCCAGCAGCAAGAGCCGCGACCCACTGACAAAAAACAGCTGTACCACTACAAAGACTCAGTCAACCCCAGTGACAAACCAGCCTGGGCTAAAGAGGTACTGAGACATCCGTCATGATCCTGCATTTCTGTGAAGATGTGTCGTGTATCTGTCTGGTAGAGTTATTCTAGTCAACTGAACAGTTGAAACAGACCAAACCGCTCGGATAAATGTCAAAATACCTTAACAGATGAACGTGTAGACAAATGAGTCAAGTACTCTAAAGCTTATGATTTATTCATTATAAGGTTTGCTTATATACAGGCGCACCCTGAATCAGCTGACTGTGCTGTGTTAATTGTAGGGGACAATCAGAGGAAGTTCGTAAATTGGGTTTAAACTGGATTTATTGTTAAATGGAGCTTAGAATATTACACCTGTACTAGAAGCTGAAATCATAATCAGATTTTCTGTAATATCACTAAATCTAGTTAACAAATGAATCACTTCTGGTCATTTAAGTGTGAACATTCCTGTTCGTATCAGGACAGAATTTGCTGGTATTCTGCTTTGAAATATTTTGGATTATTAATAGCGCTAAACAAATTAATCTTGACACTTGTCTAAAACTGCTCTACCAAACATTATTCAGTGCTCATGTTTTATTAGCTAAAGTTCTCAGGTTGGAACACAAGCGCGTCACGTCCCGTCTGCTGGAGGCTTTCAGCTCACGTACCCTGAAGTGGTTTGACGCCCCTCAGATTTGTGGGTCATAATCGTTTGTTATGCTTATCCGAACACAGGTCATGCAGAGAGCTCAGAGTAACTCTCCTAGAATCCCTCCCAAGAAGCATCATTCGTTTAACCTTCCTGGAGAGAAACGTGTCGACCGCATCGTCCCACCCGAGCAGAAGTCCTCCAGTCAGCCCCCCCGCCCCCCCTCCTACCCATCATCCTCTTCTTCACAATCCAGAGAGATGGAGATGGCCGGGGCTCAGCTCAGACTCATCAGCGGGGCTAACGTTCCTAGAATCCGTGTGTCCTGTGAGCCAGACCCGTCCGATCTAGTCCGGATGGCCCAGCACCTCCATGACCAAGAGGCTAGAGGTCGACCCAACACTGGGGTTGAAACTGAAAGGGACTTAATAGTCTCAAAGGTCTGCCTACGTTAGCATGAACATTCTCTGGACAGTCTCCAAATTTCCTTTCAGTCATGACCCAGACACCAGTCTGGTCATGTTCCCTAATAATGAATTACTGGGAAACGCTCTTTTCTCCATATTTCGATCTGAGCATTTGGATGATGGCTTTTGGAATGCCCGTTGTTCTTCTCCTCTCGTTCTCTGTGTGAATGGGTTCTCGTGGGTTCCATCTCCAGCTTGTTTGGGTTTTTTTTGGGCAACTTTTCCTTCCTTGCTGTGTTTTTGCTCTAATTTTCTGTGATCTTCAGTAATCTTCTCTTTGATCTCATCTATAACTCCTTTTCTTCTAATGGAAAGCTGATAACAGAGGAGCAGGGGATTGTGGGTAGATGAGAGAGGTTTGGATGTGTTGGAACAAACAAGTAGTTTAGACATCACCGAGATGATGACGTGTTGTTGATAAGGGCTGTGTGTCATTTCAGATCCAAACCCCTCCTCAGTCTGTGAGGAAACTGTGTTTTTTAAATGTCAGAGGAACATGTATTTTCTCACTAACAAAGGCTTGTTCTGTCACTTCAGTATGTCATTCAACTTCAGGATGGTTGTAATTTTTCTTTTCATTTTTGAAAATGCTTGCAGATGCTGCATGAGTATTTTAAGCGTCTATGTTTTGTCAGTGGGACTCTAAACCTCTTTGCAGGTTTTCCCTTAGGCTCTTGTTAACAGTCTAAACACTTTCTTTTGGTGTTTAACCTTATACATGTTTCCTGACATTTGATTATTGTGTCCAAAACATGGTTTTATCTTTGCTTAAGTCATTTTGAATGGACTTGGGGAACTGAAGACAAGAATATCTGGTAATAAGATCATCTCCTTAATTAGTGTCGGATTGGAAAGATTGGAAACCCTTAATCTTCTAATCTTCCTAATCTTAAAATTTCATACAATACAAAACGTGGTACGTTTTTAGGACGAGTACCCATGGCTTTGTAGTTCTGCTGTCCATTCTGACTTCCAAGCAGAGAGGAAACAGATGGGTTGTGAGGAGTTACGATATGGTTTGGACATTAACACACTTTCTCTGTTTGTAAGGTTGAGGATCGTTCCAAGATGAATCGCCAAAGCTCTCCAGCTCTTCAGCACAAAGTGGCCAACAGGATTTCTGACCCCTCCCTGCCCCCGCGCTCCGAGTCCTTCAGCAGTGGAGGCATACAGCAGGCCAGAACGCCCCCCACACACCGCTCAGTAGAACCTCAGGTACCTCCTGATCTTCTGATCTTCATTACCTTCAGACAGAGTTCAAAAATATCACCTCAGTGGAATAAAGACACTGACCTCAGATCTTCTGTACAGATGGCACACTTAGTTTCTGTGAAGTCGCATGGTTCTTCAATGACGGGCTCTCAGTCTCTCCATGACCAATCATCTCAGGGCGTCTCAGCATTTCAGGAGGGTCTGTCTCCTCACCGACCTCCGATGCCTCGTCAGAACTCTGACCCAACGTCAGAAAGCCCAGCTCCTCCTCCTCGTATCACCAGCCGAGATGACAAGTTTGACCGCAGCTCTTGGCTGAGACAGGAAGATGATGTCCCTCCAAAGGTGCTGTGATATGAACTCTAAAAGATTAAAAGACATTTCATTCATAAAAGTGTGACTGAACGTAATGAATGAGTAAAATGAGAAAGCACTGTGTTTTCTGACGTGCTCTGGTTTGTTTTCTGCATGTTAACATCAGGTCCCTCAAAGGACCACGTCCATATCACCTGCCCTGGTGAGGAAAAACTCTCCAGGGAATGGGCCTGGTGGGCTTGGACCAAGAACCGGAGCACATCTCATCCGAGCCAGGTGCAATATCTGTTTGTGAGCTCTTTAATTGAGAAATTTAGAATCCTTAAATATGGATTCAGATATAATACATTCTGTATGATATTTTGATGTCGTGCATTTTTTAATGTGAGTGGTTGTTTGTTAGTCGTCCACTAATCACCATCTTCTGTGATTGAAATGAACATTTCCTATATCATCTTTGTGTCCTGTTGTTGCTATAGTAACCCAGACCTGCGGATTCCCGTGGAGTCAGTCCAGAGAACCAGCAGTGGAAGTTCTTCCAGTTCTAGCACGCCCAGCTCTCAGGGTGGCTCCAGCGAGAGGAACCGAGTGGGAGGTGAGAGACCCTCAGAGGCTGTAATCAGGGACTTCACCTGAAACATTCTCTCTGTTTCTCTGCCAGCACATCACCAGCGCTGTGATTACTGAGTCGTGATGTTGGGTTGTCTTTACAGGCTCCAATAAGCCTGAAGGATCTCCAGCAGTGTCCCAGGAATCCAAGTCTAAAACCCAGGAGGAGAACAGGGAGGTGACCAGACCCAACCGACCAGCGGTGAGAGACAGACACATTTCCCATAATGCATTAAGGTGGCTAAAGTCTAACTGTACTACAGTTACTTCTGCTCTCACAGGATTTCCTGCTAATGAAAAACAGCTTAGCCTATGAAATTTTGGGTCAAGTTAGTTATGCTTGTTAGAGCTGATCTATATAGTGGACTAACAGGACCATACTGTTCACCCGCAAAACTGTGAACATACACTCTTGACCGGTGTTGTTACTAACCATTTTAGAACACACACAGAACCAGTAAAACCTCAAACAGACTCTATGTCTTTTTTTCACCACTAAAGGACCTCACTGCTCTGGCCAAAGAACTCAGAGAACTGAGAACCAATGAAGACACCAACCGCCCGCCCAGAAAAGTGACGGATTACTCGTCCTCCAGTGAGGATTCAGAGAGCAGCGAGGAAGAGGATGGAGAAGGCGGAGCTCATGATGGGACGGTGCCTGTTAGTGATATTCCACGTATCATGTGAGCATTCAGAGTTTCTTATTTGTTTATCTTGATTTGTGCACAAGAGTCTTTTCCTAAACGTTTAGCAAATATGTACATTTTAAATCTTTCCAATTTAGGGAAATTGGACTAAAATGTTAATGACATCATCTCCTGCCTAACTGCATATTTAAGTTTTGTCCAATGAAATGCTCTTTGAGAAATCTACCTTCCTCCTAATACCACCCACTAGCAGTAACCAGTGGATTATGGTTTTACCAGGCTGTGATGTTAACCACATTCATGTGATGTTAACCGGATATTTTAAACATGTTCTCTCACCAGATCCAGAATATTCAGTAAGTCATAGAAGTTGTTGTGTTTTCTCAACAGGCCTTCTGCTGGTCAGAGTGGCAGTGACTCTTTGGGTAACCAGGAAGATTCTCATCCTAATGATTCATTTGAGAACAATTCTCAAGACAGCTCTCTGATGATGCAGGTATATACACCTGCACAAAGACGGTTTCCTTCTGCTAAACTCATTCCTCTAGTGTCACGATTTTGTTTCCCTTTCAGTTTACTGATTCACATTTCTTTCTCGGTTCACTTATTTTGATTTTTTTATATTTCTATCACCCTCTTTGCTTCTGAATTCTCCCCAAACAATCTCTGATCGAGCTCTGTGCTGATAGAAGCACCGCTGTGCATTTCCCACAAGTCTCTGCAAGGTGGCATAGATGTGGATTTGGCTTGAAGGCTCCTGCATTAGTGTAGCCGTGTTCTTCTCTCTGTTCCTCTCTACAGACGTTTGGGGAAAGAAAGCTCGGTCATGCCGAGAGCAATGGTTTCCCCGGTAACTCCAATCTGCCTGATCTAGTACAGCAAAGCCACTCCCCCTCGGCCACGCCCAGTGAGGGCCCTGGGCAGAACTCTAGTGGGTTGGACCTGGACTCTGTGGCTGAAGTAGGTGAAGGAAGAGTCTGTTAGAGCCAGCGTGCATCCCAGCCCTCAGATCTCTAACCTAAAACATCTAATCCGGCCCCACACAGTTTAAACACACTGGCTGTAGTTTCAAAGAAAAAACTCACCTTCACTTAAACTCACCTTGATTTTAGTTTTCCATTTTTGCCACTTTATTTACATGCTTTCATTATTTCATTTGTTATAATTTAAGCTTAGGTTAAGTCATCAAAATATTAACCTTTTTATAAGATGCTTTTCCCTTTGTAACACTTTGCTGTCTTAAGTTCCTCTCTCTTGCTACATTAATGCTTTTTCTGCAAACACATGTTGGACAGAGTTTTTACATGTGTGCATGTTGGAATGAATGAACATCTCTTGTGCTGTTGCATTTCTCTTTGCAGTGACTGTTTGGAATGAAACATTGGTTTACTGCTTAGAATAAAATAAGATAAATAAGATTTGTCATGTTTAAACAACATTGTGTTACATTACATTAATGCATTTGGCAGACAGTTTTATCCAAAGCGACTTACAGTTCATTCAAGTTATACATTTTGTCAGTACTTGTGCTCCCCTGGGAATTGAACCCACAACCTTTGCGCTGCTAATGCAGTGCGCTACCAACTGAGCTACAGGAACACAATGTTACACTGTAGGTCTTATTAAGACCCCTGAGGTATATGTTAAGTTCTGCAAATAATAAAGGTTATTATCTTTCTTATAACTGAAAATTTGCATTTTTATTACATTTTGGCAGCTTGATATAATAATGAGTAAAAAACGAGACATCAAAATATTATAAATACTTCACTATATGGATAATGAAAGGTTAATTTTGGCACATATCATTGCGGGAGACAGTATTTCATGAACTATGCTGTATTGTATACTACACAGGGTGGCAAATGTACAAATGTAAAATTTGCACAGTGTACAATATAATACATACTAATATGCTGGAGAAAGTGCCAGTATGTCATTCCAAACACAGTCACTTTAAAAAAGTCTTCAGTCTAATCAGTCTTTACAATAGAAATGGGTCTCCAGTTTGTATGGTATGCAGAAGCTTGTTTCTCTGACATGCTGTTTCTCCATGTTGGCAGTTTGGAATGGGAAATGGATCCAAAGCCTCTTTCACTCCTTTTGTGGACCCTCGAGTGTACCAGACGTCCCCCACAGAGGATGAGGAGGGTAACCCTGCCTCAGGTATGTTACCTTACACACCTTGACTTCCAAAATACTGCCAATGCTGTTGCCTTCGGCTTCAGAGATGGCATAACTAGCAGGTTTTAAGGACATATTTTGATGTAAATCTAATTCAAATCAGCATCGTATAGCCACCACAAGCCAGTTATAATACAACAATCAGAAGTTACTATATCATTAATAACATTTTCAGTATTCAATTAAAAATTTGATTTTAGTGATTCTAAATATTTTAGTAGGTCTAAATACATTTCTATTCTAGGTATTTTTGTGTATTTTTGTTTGCACAGTCTACAGAGTTGATCAGATTTCACTACAGTTCTGTTTATCACGCAGCCCGTTTTGCGGATGAACTTCTGCGACACGAGCAGGAACAGGAACAAGCTCGACGAGACGAGGCGCGGAAAATTTCTGTCGTTAACGTGAATCCCACTAACATCCGGCCCCACAGTGACACCCCTGAGATTCGCAAGTACAAGAAGCGATTTAACTCTGAGATCCTGTGTGCAGCACTGTGGGGTGAGTCCAAACTCCTCCTTCATAGACCTTATCTGACTTTATATTCCAGAGATTAGATTTGTTTGTGTGTGTTTATTTTCTGTAGGAGTGAATCTACTGGTGGGAACAGAGAACGGACTGATGTTATTGGATCGCAGCGGTCAGGGGAAAGTTTATAACCTCATCAACCGCCGGCGCTTTCAGCAGATGGACGTGCTGGAGGGACTCAATGTTCTGGTCACCATATCAGGTGAGTTCAGTTACTGTAAACCACTGTACACAGAAATACTTTGTGATGACATCATCACTCATCCTCTCTGTCTTCCGCAGGCAAAAAGAATAAACTGAGAGTCTATTACCTGTCCTGGCTCAGAAACAGAATCCTTCACAATGACCCTGAGGTGGAGAAGAAACAGGGCTGGATTACAGTTGGTGAACTGGAGGGGTGTGTCCACTATGAAGTTGGTATGGCAACCAATCGTTCTTGTTCATACTTGAATGATTGACACAGTTCTATAAAAATGAGTAAATGTGTATTAAAAATGGCCTCAAAATGGCCAAATATCAGTTAATTTAAAAAAAAGCCAATTTAAAGTTTTTGTTTTAAAGGTGAAATGCTGTCTGCAATCACAGTTGTGTTGAGCGCTTCTGTAGCATTGCTTTGTTTATTTGAGCAGCTCAACACAGTTAATCGTGTTATAGCAGACAGGAAGTGTTCAGCCGTCATTGTTTGTGCCACTTTGTTTAGCGGATGAAAGTTTGACTGTTGGTTCACTTTGTTGGTTTATTATAAACAGTGATTCAGTAAAATGCCGTATTAAATAATAATATCGTATTTGTTGTTTAACAGTCAAATATGAGAGGATTAAATTCTTGGTGATTGCGTTGAAGAATGCAGTGGAGATTTATGCCTGGGCTCCAAAACCTTACCACAAATTCATGGCTTTCAAGGTGAGACAGAGTTTTGGTCCAGAGAGACTTTTATTAGCCTGTGTTACATAGCTGTGTAATCCTTCCAGTAAACTGTGTGAGTGTGTGTGTTCAGAGAATTGTAGCACCTGCACAGAGTTTATTTCTTTGTGCACATGAAGATTATTGTTCATTGTGTCAGCATCTCTCTCTCTTGATCTTTTTAAGTCTTTCACAGATCTGCAGCACAAGCCCCTGTTGGTTGACCTTACAGTGGAGGAGGGTCAGAGGTTAAAGGTCATCTATGGCTCTAGTGTGGGTTTTCATGTGATAGATGTGGACTCGGGGAACCCGTATGACATCTACATTCCGTCCCATGTAAGTGAAGATGGGCAGAGCTGAGGCAAAGACACGCTGTTCAAAGAGACATTAAATAAACGCATTTCTCCTGGAGGACACGATACAGACTGTAGTGCTAATGTTTGTATCAGGTGTGTGTCTGTTAATTACAGACAGGCTCCAAAATAAATACAGTTGTATAGTTTCAAAGCTAACTCATTGTCAGAATTACCATCGTGCAGGTGATGTGCGCAGACTAAAACTAACTGGGAATGAGCAGCAGTGTCTGTGTCTTGACTGTTGACATAATTAAGGAGTTTTTAATTGGTACCAGTTATTTCAGTTGATTCACATGAGTTAATGCCGTCATGGGGAGGACAGCATTAAATGACGGGGATTCCTGGGGGGTAGAAAGTGTCACTGGGTGGGGAATGTTTTGCATTGCAACAGTTTTTTGTCACCCCAAGTCTTATTTCTACCCCCCTTCCCAGATTCAGGGCAGTGTCACCCCTCACGCCATTGTGGTGCTTCCCAAAACCGACGGCATGGAGATGCTTCTGTGTTATGAAGATGAGGGCGTCTATGTGAACACATATGGCAGAATCACTAAAGACGTGGTGCTGCAGTGGGGAGAGATGCCCACCTCTGTTGGTAGGTTTGGTTGTTGTTCCTCTATTGCTGGTCTTCCCCAACACCCCTGAACATTCTGTGTGAAGCAGTTATTGTTTTAATCTACTATCATAAGTTATGTGACACCTTAGTGATGAACATCATAACGGTGACCTTCACACCTCACATTTATTCCTGCATTGAATACGGTCACAGGGGCGAGAGAGCATCGGTTTCAGTGTCATTCTCTGTGTCTTACTGCATGTAAAGATCAGATCAAGAATTATGCGTTTGAATCATTATACATCATATTGTGTCTCTGGATTATGTTTTCAGCTTTAATTTATAATGAGTCTGAGCAGCTATGAGTTTCTGTTGGACGTCAGGAGTCGTCGAGGAGTCGTTTGTTCTAACAATACGTTCTGTCACGTGTCTGTCCTGCAGCTTACATCCACTCCAACCAGATCATGGGCTGGGGAGAGAAAGCCATTGAGATCCGCTCCGTGGAAACGGGACACCTCGACGGAGTTTTCATGCACAAGCGAGCTCAGCGACTGAAGTTCCTCTCGGAGAGAAACGATAAAGTATGTTGCCATGGCAATGCTCACAGGGTTTTGTTGACTAGTTGGTCATAAAAAAATGTAATTACTGAAAACTTATACTACATATAAGTTTATACTATAATAAGTTATATACCAAATGCAACAGTGTTTATTACATATTTTAAGTATTATTATAATGCAAGTCTGTAAAAGTTGTCCCTGAAAATCCACCGCAGAAATTCGATTCAGCAGCTATTTGGTCTTTGGTGTGACAGAGACAGTAGAGTAACAACCTCCCTCTCTCTGGACTCTTCCTGCAGGTGTTCTTTGCCTCTGTCAGGTCTGGAGGCAGCAGTCAAGTTTTCTTCATGACCTTGAACAGAAACTCCATGATGAATTGGTAGTTCATCACACCCTGCATTGTGTCTGTGGATTTTTTCTACTTCATTGAAAAGTGTGAAAAAAAAGACAGACAGAAAATCCAGATGTGCTGGAAAATGTGACAGACAGCAAAAAGAGAACAAAACTTTCCTGGCTTCTTCTCTGAAGAGTCAAAGACAGATCATACTCAACTCCAGAGCCAAAATCTGGACACCTCCCTGATCCACGAGAGGTTCCAGAAAAGAACAATGGTCTGGGTTTATTTTGTGGCTCTTTCATTGATGTATGTGGGTTCTGATGTTTTTGTTGTTACAGTGTATCTAGGTTCTTCTGGAGGTGATTGGTAGAGCACTAAAATTAGGAAATATCACCCTCAAAATAGAGTAAATATCTAAGTGATTTGTACTGTTAAGACACTTTTGACACAAAAACATTTTGCTGTTGCGCTGCGCGTCAGTAAAATCTCCTTTGCAGGATGCAGTTTGTGACAACCCAATATTCACACCCTCTGACCTTTTGTGGAACACGTTTCATGCACTCATTGCTTTGAAACAAATCTTTTTCATGTTTCAGCTTGGAATGCACACAGATGTTTGTGTCTTAATGTCTGACATTCTCATGTGTTAGTTTTGTATGATACTTGATTACTTCTATTGAAGCAGACACATCTTGGGCTGTACACAAAATGCCTTAAATAACACACATTTACAATGCTGCTCGGTTTTATTTTTTACGTCCATGTTGATGTTTGTGTATTTCAGTAGAGGAGGAAAATACTGCTGTATGATGGAAATTGATGCCTGTTGATTTGGACATATAATGGAATGCATGATCGGTTCTGATCCTGAAGAATCATACTGTGCATTCCTAGTTCCACACCAAAGTTCTGCAATATTTAACATCACGGCCGGAGCTTGTGATCCTGCACTGTTCCTTGTTCTCAGGGAGATGGTGCTAAAGATCAGACTTCTGGAGATCAGACACGTTTTCTATTTTGTACCATCAAGCATTTTACCATCTGAGTTTTTTAGAATGGAAACTGTTTTTGTAACTGGTCTTATAAGAGCATGAATTTCCACATGGGGCAGAAAACATGTTTGTGGGAGTGAATCTGATCTGCAGGGATGACTCTTTTAAAACTGCAGTGCATTGAAACATGGTCCGAGCACTTCAGCTGATCTGTAAATACTGCAGAACTTTGTACTGAAACATCAAAAAGTACATTATGCTCCTGTTGAATCTCACACTTGCTGTGTAAGAGCATGTGTGCAGGTATGTGCATATGATCAATGAATGCTTTACCAAACACACAGATGTGCAGTTGTGTTGACCAGCAGTCTCTGTGTTTTTCCTGTCAGGTGAAACACGCCTCATTAAATAAGAATGTGCTGCGTGTGTTTTGTGTTTTTACGTTTTTTATATCGCACAACTGTCAGCAAAGTGCAATAAAGGGCCACAGGAATTCAAAGGCTTATGAGGGTCAGTGAAGCGCTTTGCTCAAGATAAATCTTTAACCTCCAGCTGTTTACAGAGCAGCACTCACTGTAAACATTCACTTCCTGCTGTGAGAGAGAATCCTGCCACTGAAACGGAGGACGTGACTGAAATGTGTGATGTTTTATGTGGTTCTGTACGATCCTCTTCCCCCAAATGTATCACAGATGTAAACTGAATTTGAAGGTCTCATGTCAGTGAACAGACGGTAGAGATTTGAGATTTTCTTCAGGCTACCTCAGTTCTGTTCACCTGCTGGATCGCTTCTGTTTATCATGTGTATATTAATGTATGTATGTGACACAATATAAGGCAATATTCACGATTGTAGATTGTTTTCTCTGGTGGGGTGTATTATGTCTTTTTGAAGATCAACCAACAGACCAGTGAATTTTCACGTTTTTTCTAATTGTCAATCTAAATAGGTATTTTAATTAGTTCAGTAATTGGCTTTGAATATATACTCACAAGTTAATCTAAAAATGACAGTGTTGTCATAATGTGTAGATTCAGAGCTGACTCCAGTGAATTTTGTTTAAGAAGAAAGTTTTTCTTAAAAAAAATGATGTTTCAGTGTCTTGTGTGATTAACAGCTCATTTAAGCCGACATTTATAAACAGACAAATTGTTCTAAATGATCATTCTATTAAAACACATGCATTAATGAAATAACATGAAATTGCTTTATATACTTTCATTCGTATTTTCATTCGTAACTTTTTATAACTTCATTGCTGATTGGGAATGGCAATAGTGTATCATAATTCACAATATCACAACTGGAAACTTAATGTTTATTGTCATAAACTGTGAACTGAGTGTGGGTGTGTGCAGGACTGATGTTATGGGCTCCTCCCATCAACTTCATTAACACAGACTGTAAACCGGTTGGTTGATCTGCTCATATCTCTCATGCATCACCAATGTGGCTGATTTGTGTTGAAAGTCTTTTGATGTGTGCTTGACCTTATTTCAAAATCTGAACTTTGGAACTGTAAGTACATTCTTGAATATCCAGACTGAGTCCATTGTTTTGTTTCTGTATTTCTTTTGTTATTTTTGTGTATTAAACTTTTAAGATTTATAGCACAAATGAGTGTTCTGATATTGGCTGTTTTTTACGGTTGCTTCAGTGTGTGTTTGTGGGTGTGTTTTACGTTTTTAACACCTATCAAACCACCAATAAAAAAAGCAAATACAGGCTATAAAATATTCATATTAACTGAGAACTGGTCAGAGAAATGGTTTTAGCCATTTAACCTTTCTTTAGCTGAAGCCGTGTATCGTTTTTGTTTACTTACACAGCAGTTTATATTAAATACTAGGCTGTAATATCTGATAAATACTAGCGGATGAGTATAAATGTAGTCTGAACGTTTAAGAGAGTTTGATCTCATTTAATCTGTGTGTTTTACTTCACTGCTTTCAGTTTATTACATGATGTCCATCAAACACCAAAATGTCCCCCTGTCATCCAACCCACCCAAAATCCTAATCTTCTAAACGCAGTATTTTATGGACATTTAAAAAACCCAGTTTCGCTTGATATTCTGATTCATGTTATTTATTGTTTTGTACAGTGCTTAAATGCTGGTGTCTCATTGTGTTAAGAAAACAGCAGTATTATTGCAGTTATTTCATATAAATAGATTTCTTAAGTTGTGTTCTGAATTTGCTTTAGTTTGTCTGAAAGACTTACGAAATCTATATCATGATGTCAGAGATACTTTAATATAAGATACCTTTTTTTGTTTCCTCATTTTATTATAAGTTATTTTGAATGCTGTTTTAAGCATTTTTCCCTATTAAATAAATTTGCAAAAATGTTAAATACTAGTTGTAAAATTATTTTGGTCTTGTTAATTCATATTATTTATGGTTAAAGTCTAGGGAAGGAAATGACTACCCAGTTGTGGTAGTAAAGTATGAATCACTCAAAAAAAGCTATTAGCAATAATCAATATTGATTGGTGATCTTTTCTAATTGGCTGAATAACATTACAGCTTGACTTTGTAGTAGTTTTTGATCGTATTTAAATAGAGTTTAAAGTTCCTGAATGCGGACAGTATGAAATGGATGAACTGGAAATATTTCAGACTGTGAACCAGTGTGTTCCTGTTTCTCTTAAAACACTCTTGAGTGTGTGTGCTGTCTGACCTGAAGTCTTAAAAAACTGCTCATCTGTTTCTTTTATTTACTCTATTTATCTGATATCTAAAATAGGACTTTTGACTGACAATTTTATGCAGATAAATATCCCTGTGTGACAACTAGCCCTGGCTGTCTCCATTATGCACATCAGCACACTGGTAAACATGTACACACCCTTTATGATGCTCACACTTCTGATCCTAAGCGCCGCGCGGCGCTGAGCACAGACTGCAGGTTCGAGGCGCGTCATGTGCGCAGAGCAACAGAGCCCCGCCCACTGTACTGTACTGCGTTAAAATTGGCCGCGCATGCGCCTTGACGCTCCTTTTTTTCTTGGAAGTAAGTGCTGCATGTATCGTGTCTGAACTGATGAAATATTGCACACAAACTTTGACGCGTCAACGTTATATCAGACGTCGCCGTCGGACCTGTCCGCGTGTGTTTGTATGGCGAACGTAACCGGAACGTTTCATGAACGCGTGTAACGGTGTTTCTATAAAGCGGCTCGCAGAGTTTCGCAGGCCGCGAGCGAACGCGGCGCCGCACGCGCGAGGCCTTTCCGCCCCGCGCGCGCCGTGACTTGTCATTAACGTGAGAAACTTCGGTTTTCCGGCACATGTTAACTCGCTTTTGGTTTGACGTGTGTTTGGTTTTGCTGTATAGTTTGTGTGTTGAAATGTCGTAGTGTTGCGGATTTGGGGCGTTAGCCTGTTAGCTCCTCATTGATGAGCGGCGAAAGCACGTTGACCGAACACGAGGAGCGCGCGCTACTCTTACCCGCGAGACGTCACGCGCATTTACCGTCTGCCGTTCTGTAACCGACGCCGTTAAGTTACCGGCCGGATGACGGGATCCTTTCAGCCCGTTTCAAACTGAGCTGGCCTGGTGTTAATTGAGCGACGTCAAGTGTTTAACGGCGTTACTGACTGACGCTTGATCGATTCTTCTGATCGGATCCACACATTCAGTGACGACATGCATGACGCGGCAGGTTTGGCTGCCATACAGTAAAATACTGTGATTTTGAGGGTAATGCATGTAATTGTGTTTGCAGTTATATTTGATGTTGGTTTGTAAAATACAGCGCTCGTGTTTGACTGCGGCTAACCCATCGGGTGACACACAGCGGAAAGTTTGGCTCACTCACACGTGTCTGTTTTGTGTGATCCTGCTGTGACGTTAAAAGACATTGTAATGATTTGTTATTGCCCTGTTTTTAGTGCCCCTTGATTAGAGCCCTATCATGGCAGATCCAGATCTTGATTTCACCAGCGGTGACGCGGGGGCTTCCGCCACCTACCCCATGCAGTGCAGTGCCCTGCGCAAGAACGGCTTCGTGGTTCTGAAGGGTCGCCCCTGCAAAATCGTTGAAATGTCCACTTCCAAGACTGGCAAGCATGGTCATGCCAAGGTAATCTATAGGGATTGCTTTCTTTAGCGTGATTTGTTTTTTAAATTGTGCTTTTTGGGGCCAGTGTTAAGTCAGCGTCTTTTAACAGGTCCACATGGTTGGGATTGACATTTTTACAAATAAGAAGTATGAAGATATCTGCCCCTCCACCCACAACATGGATGTGCCTAACACCAAAAGATGTGATTATCAGGTGAGGGCTGCATGGCTTGATTTCTGTACTGCTGTTAATAAACACTGTACAGCACAGCTGTCAGATCAGCTGAAATCTCACTGTATCTTTTGGCAGGTGCATTTCTTATGTGTAATGAAGGCAGACTTTTACCACTTATAGTTTTTGAATTTGTGGTCCTTTAACATTCAAATATTACAGTCCTTCCCCAAATTAAACTGAAATGACCCTGACGTGTGAACACAGCACACAGTGTTAGTTAACTTAACTAGCTGGAGTTCTGTTGGTTGATATGCACATTATTCAGATAAATGACAAGCTTCTTTAACTCTTGGTTTTAATGTTTTCTGACTTGTATTTGGATGATTTGCATTGTGTGTGTGTTGCTCTCTTGCTCTCTCTGCAGTGGGTCCTCAGTATAATTAACTTTTTTTCATTTAGATAAAATGCTATATTATAGATGTTGTGTTTGCTTTTGTTGGAGTCTACAGTAAAATTATAATAAGTGCTTAAAACTCTCATTTGCTTAATAGAACAGTGTTTTAAGATCTGCGTTGTTCTTTCACAGCTGGTGGACATTAGTGAGGGGTTCCTCTCTCTCATGTTGGATAACGGTGATGTGCGTGAGGACCTGCGTGTTCCAGAGGGTGACCTGGGCAAAGAAATCGAAAGCAAATTTGCAGCTGGTGAAGAGATGTTGGTATGTGCACTCATTTAATTCTGTTATCAAACACTTGTTCTTTTTTGTTCTTTTATCACCAGTATGTGTTAAATCCTTCAGCACACTGTCTGTCTTGCAGGTTACTGTGCTTTCAGCTATGGGTGAAGAATCTGCAGTGGCTGTCAAACCCATGACCAAATAGGCAGAACGACGGAGCTGCTCAGGCTGCAACATGCTACACTTCAACAAATCTCTTGCATTTGTTTATTTTGGTTTTATTTGTCACCAAAGCTATGGCCTTCACAAGCAACTTAAAATGATTTTTGTTGTGATTGTACTCCTTTATTCTCCTTCCGATACTGTACTGGAGTTGTCGGGTCAGTTGGCATTCTCTCGGGTAAGAGGTTTATTATTGTCGGCCTGTTTACCCCTCAAAACATTATTTATCCCTCATACTTACATTCCTGAATGTTAAAATTACTTTTGTATTCTCTGGTTTCACAATTAGTGTGCAGAATTTATGCAAGGTGTTGAGTCAAGAGGAAAGCCCCAACTGATGCTCGATGATGCTTAATTTCCCCTCTCTGGGTGCCATACCAAACCCCCCCAAACACACACACACAATCTCTGCCATGCTGACAGTTTAATTTCTCATGATTGAATGCCTTTGTCCCCAGAAGTGAGATGCACACTGGTAGTTACTTGTACTAGCAGTATCTTAAAGTAAAACCGCGATGACAGAAATAAACTCCAGTGAAATGTCTCTTAAATGCCAGTCTTTAATTGTTCAGAAGAGAAGAGGGTGTGATGGCCATGTGCGAATACCTCTGTAATACAATAGCAGCCAGTTTGAGTTTGGCTGTCGTGGATGACCTTAAATAAAGTGTTGAAGCCTGTAGTTTTGTCTCCAGGTGGACTCCTGTCAGTGCTGCCCCAGAATTAGCTCGGGCTCTTGTTAAGGACTAAATCTTTGATGCGAGTTCTAATCTTCCTTTGTTCACTCGAGGCCTTTGTCATCTGACTGGAGAGAGCAAAAATAAAAACTTAATAGATGACGTCTTTGTTTTTATCAACACGACTGGTGTTTAAAAATTACACTTTCAGAAGATTTGTTGCTGTGTTACTTTGCAGTTCCAGATATTCTTCATCTAATGTGTTAAATGTTAATCTTCTATCACTCCTGGAAGAGAATCTGACCAGGGTTGCATTTATGCATGGTTACCCAGTCTAACGTAACCTGTTCTAATTTAGGCCTGGATTAGTTGAATGCGTAGATATTTATAGTTGTTAAAAACGTGTAATTGTGTTTTATAATTCAGTGTTGTGATCATGCTGTTTACATCAAAATCTGTTTTTAGGAGCAGAGAATTTAATGATACAAACTGAGGGGATGAAAACTGTTCACTTGTTACACTCGCCTGTTATGTAGTTAATTACTCCAACTTGCTGCGTAAAAATTCTATTCAACTCATGTGAAAGGTACTGTTAAAGGTACTATATGTAAAACAGTTTTAATGATAGTTTACATTTATTAAGTGAAACTCAGTGAAAGAGCTGTTGGGTTGGTCTGCTGATCTTCAACACTGTGTGTGTGTGTGTGTGTGTGTGTCCAGGCAGCACTCACTGTAAATGTGTGGCGCTTCATTATTGAGTCTCTGGGGTCTGTACACACACATAAATGTATTCAGTTACAGCTCAAAGTTTAGTTTCTCATGTCCGTGTGTTGCATGTTGAGCCATGTCTTTTAGACAACTTTAAAGTCTAGATTCGTTTTACTGCAACTTAAACATAATAGATGCATATTATCGTACATGTTATCATATTGCGTAGTAACACAATTCAGATCTGTTCAGAGCACTGCTTTATATAGTCATGACGAATGTTAAAACTCGCATTATTTTCTTTATGATTCATGCTCAAGCAACCGTTACATAAAACTTTGTTTGTACTCCCCATAACGGTATCATAATTTTATAAAAATCACCGCAAAAGAGAAAAACGGTTTCTGTTTGATGAATATGAAAGTTTCTGATGAGATTCATACAATTAATTCATCCACATGCTCAACAAACTGTGCCTGAAGTCCTCGGTGAATCCTCCCTTTCTGGCAACCAATCAGAACTCGGGAAATGATAACTAACTCAGCGCGGACTTGCATCACTTCCTCTTTCAAACTACCACAGCAAGATGGCGCCGGTATGTATCGACTTAAGAGACTGATCTTTAAGATTGAATGTTTATTATGTGTGTTTCTGTGTAAATAACATAGCAAATATTAATATACGTGTAATATTCATTTCGACTTGCTGAAATGAAACAATGTATTAGTTAAATGGTTTGACATCGTTTCAGAAGACACGTGAATAAGTCATACTGTAATTTTCACTGTTAAAACAACTGTATTTGAATTAATAACAGTAATGAATGAACGTTTTTTAAAAAGCAAGTGTTAACTTGAGAACGCTTCATTTCAATGCGTTACTGATGTTTCACTCGTACAATATTATTGTATTTCTTTAGAAAAGACAGACTGTCGGGAGAAAGAATAAAAGGGGCTCTTGCTGTAGGTTTACGCTGGACTGCACTCACCCGGTGGAGGATGGGATCCTGGACTCGGCCAATTTTGTAAGTTTAATTTTTTAGATTAGACTTGATTTGATGATTTTCTCAGAACATCTCTATGGCGTGTGTCATGTTGTGTTTGTCGTGAAATGTATTCCGGTAGCCGCATCTCTAACGCCGTGTCACTCCTAGGGCTCTCTTCCCTAGTTGAATGCCTAGGGCTCTCTTCCCTAGTGTGGTCATTTTGTTTCATCACTGACAGGAAACCTTTCTGAAAGAGAAGGTGAAGGTTAACGGGAAAACTGGCAATCTGGGAAATGTAGTCCAGATCGTTCGTCAGAAGAACAAAATCAACGTCACGTCAGAGAAGCAGCTCTCTAAAAGGTGACAACCAGTTCAAATAACCCCGTCCCACAGGATGTGTAATCTTTTAGGGGTAAAATAACACCGCTTTATTCTTCAGGTATCTTAAGTACCTCACAAAGAAGTATTTGAAGAAGAACAACCTGCGGGACTGGCTGAGGGTGGTGGCGTCGGATAAGGAAAGCTACGAGCTGCGCTACTTCCACATCAGTCAAGATGATGAAGAATCTGATGATGAAGAGTGAAGGATCCTCAGCGTCATCAACTGTTTGGCTGTATCGCGTGTTCAGTTTTTAATAAAAAAAAAGATACACACTGAAATTGAGCGTCTTTTGTCGTTTTAATGCATGACTGGGTCATCACTTCAATATTGGTATGTTTGTTCTGACAGCGGGCTTTTACATAATACAATTTTTATATGTATCTGTTCACGTTCTTTATTTGATAATCTTTGATATCGTTCATCATTTTCACGTAGGCTTAAAGGTAAGTGAAAGTCTTATCTGAGACATTCAACACGTTTGCATTGATGGTAAAACCTCTGTCCGCACAATCAAAACATTACAACAATGAATAATGGATAATAAAATGTTTGCAAAACATTTTTAGAAAATGTGCCAGAAACAGATGTAAGTACTAGACGGGTTTAGTAAGCAAACAGACGCACTGTAAAACTTCATTTGGATAAAAAATAAAAAAAGTTTTATTATTATTCTTTGTTGTTTTATGTAAAGCTGCTTTGAAGCAATTTAACATTGTAAAAAGCGCTATATAAATAAAATTGAATTGAGTTAAAAGCTGCTTTTATAGTAAGCTCGCACCCCTTACATGACGTCTACTGGGTTAGAGGTCACTATACGCTCTCAAATACTGACGTCAGTCTCATGACATCAGCAACACAGACTGAGCTTTTTGCTATAATGTATAATAACACACAGATTCTAAAGAATCAACATCATCCAGTGAGCTGACCTGCTGTCATCTGTAAAACACAAAAATCATAAAATAAACGCTACAATGAATGACTTGATTCTGGTTCTGTAACAAAATGTAGTTGGTTTAATCAAAAGTGGCACAAGAAAGTCATGTAACAATGAAACAACACAATGACACGATCTACTACACAGTTTGCTTCAGCAAAATGCCTACAGTAGTGGAACTGTCTCAGAGAAAAGGCACCTGTCACAGACTCAAAGCGACCTGATCCTTCTGTGTCTTCTGTTGACTGTTTGATTTACACAGTACCACTGTGAGACCACAATGTTTCATTTCTGTCAGAACCTCAAACGTTATTTCAAAATGTTTATAAACTTGAAACGATTCGCATTCGTACTTTCTAGAGCCTTAAAAGACAAATATATTAAATATTACAAATCCTTCACAAAACATGGTTTTAATTTATACACACAGAACACTGTATTGTTATACATGTATACATACAGAATACAATAGGAAAATATATACAATGGGACATGCTTACAACAACAGCACTTCAGTGTTTGTCGAACCTCTGTGTGCTGTCCGAGGAAGTGATCTTCTCTCAGTCCAAAATATAAAATCGACGACCCTGATCAAAATTATCCATACAAAAAAACAGTTTCCTGTTCTCCGATTAAATAAACGTGCTCAAGACTGCTGACTGAGACGGTTATATTGCTACCATGCTTTCAGACAGAGGCTAACTTTACAAGTACTGTACAATTTTGCTAGTTTAGTTCAAGCAAATACGCGTAAGCATTTTCGAAACAATGAAATTACCGCATAAATCTCTGAAGATTAAAGTGCACAACATGGCTCTATTCTATTAGCAAGTGCTCTCATGGTCCACAAATATACACCCATCTTGTCTGTTTCTTTTATCTTCCTCCTTTCAGGGAGTTGATGCGGGCACATATTTTGAGAGCGGGGCCGAGTTTGACATTCATGGCGCTCATCAAATGATCTTCAGTCAACAGAAGCAGGGCCTGTCCGTCTATCTCCTGAGCTCTGAACGCTTCTGCAATGTCATGACACCCTGAAACCAATGACACCAATGTCACAGCTGACCAATCAGAATCAAGCACTGATGTCATAAGATCTTGTTTTATGTGGACATACAAGCATATGGTTGTATTATCGTTACCTGGTAAGTGAGATATAAAGCTGGACACTTGATCTACAGACCACTGAGCAGGTTTGGGGTAGGGAGAGACGTCAGAAGGTGACACAGGGTCTATGGGTGAGGTGGGAGCACTTCTGGTCTCCTGCACTGCTGGTCTGGCTCTCGTCTCTCGCTCCCGGTCTTGTATCGTGTGCCTGCGCAGCCTCGTCTTCATGGGAGCGGCTGCTTCATCTTCACCCTCATGTGGAGGCCGCTGAAGGATTCTCCACTGCTCTGTGGTCACATGTCTCCTCTGGACAGTGTGATGTTAAAACAGAGTGACTGATACACACTTACTGTTTCACTGTATGTGTGACTGCAGTTTCACAAAGCTGCACAGATCTACAGAGGCCATTCTCAGACAATTTACAAGAGAACATGTAATAATGTATAAACCATTAACAATGTAGACTCAATCTACAGGGTTATATATCATAAATAATAAACACTGCACAGGAAACAAGGATACTGCTTGTATGGCTATAGCTGTATATGACATAGATTTCAGGTATGTTTTCAGTCCATTTAACTTTGTAAATAATGAGTGTTGTAAAAACCTGGTGGAAATGTTCTTGGCTGTTGCCTTCAGTGCCATTGAGCTCCGAGCGATGGCCGCCCTCACTCACACAGCGTCTGAGCGTGCGGTAGCGTTTGGTGTAACTGAACCTGCAGACAGATGGAGACTGTAAACACAGCTCGTCTATAAAGGCAGCTAGACACACTGATCACTCATCCCTGCAGCTTTATAAGGTCATCACTGAAGATTCAGTGTGTGTCGAGTGTTTATCACAAACCATGACCACATCCTGCCACACGCTGTGTATGTGTACACGCCAGTATGAAACAGTGAGTCATGCTCTCAAAGCTACTCAGCCATACTTATACTTCATTTATGTGCATGTATAGCTGTTAAAGGGACAGACATTTGTTCATCATTTACTCACATGTGATTACAAACCTGTATAACTTTATTTTCTGAGGAACACAAAAGAAGATATTTTAAGAAATGTCTAAGTGGCTTTGTGTTTATATAATTGAAGTCAATGGGTGCCACTGTTGTTTGTTTACCAACATACTTTAAATTATCTTCTTTTCTGTTCATCAGAAGCAAAAAAGTCACACAGGTTTGAAATGACATGAGGATGAGAAACTGAGAATTTTCATTTTGGGTGAACTGCACATTTAAGGTGTAGAAGTAAAATCCTTTCCAACAAAAATATTTAAGACAATTGAACACACAGGCTGAAGATGTATTCCTGAGGACACTACAGATGTCAGAAGTTCAGCTACTTTGATACCAAGTTTATGCTGAAATAAAAAAACTGATTGTTGTTCTGCAGAATTAGCAGTGCACACGTCATACGGTTATACATCACCCACTCATGCTAATATGAATAATATGAGTGTGTTGTGTTGAAGTTCCTGTCATTGTGTTCTGTAGAGGAGAGCTGTACCTCTTGGCACATGATTTGGAGCAGAAGCGTTTGGAACGGGAGAAAGTTTGGATGGTGCCTTTCCTCCTGCAAAACTGGCACTGCAGGACAAGCCTGTGGGTCCCTCTAGTTCTGTCTTCAGTAAGAAATTAAACAGAGGAACACAGAGTCCATATTTACACAAATAACATCATTTGAAATGTTACTTATGCTTTAATGCGAGTGTTCTGCTCACTGATCATGTCCTCATCATCTGAGTCTGTGGAGTCCTCAGGAGGTTCTGAACTGGATGGGATAAGTTCTGGTTCCTTCAGCCCGTTTAGACCAGACTCCTGGATGGGAGCAACCATCAGAGATGATCGCCCCACCTGTGGGATTCAGAATGAAACGGTGAAACACACTCTACCCATGATGTCTACAACACACTGAATGATTTCTTTCATGAACAAACTCAATTTCTGCTAAAATTCCAGTAGTGTTTAAAAATAAATGTGTGTTATAGGCACAGGTTTGTGCTGCAGCTGTTCGGTTTACCGGAAATGGTTCCAGTCCTTCCTGTATGATAAAACCTTCCACCAGGTGTGTGAGGACCAAAGGTTTGGCCGCTCCTGATACCTGCTGGACCTCTGTGGGTTTTGATTGGCTGAGGGTGGGAGGCAGAGCTGGTTGACTCTCCAGTACGGGGTGAAACTTTGGGGAAAAGCAACTGTCCACAGGAGACATATGTAAAGGCTGAGTGATGGAGGTGTGGATGGGTGACAGGTCAGAGGAGAGGCTGGAGATGGCTGCAAAGAACATCAAGACGTTACCAACAGAGTTATGCAGAGCTCATGTCTGTGATCACAGTTCTAGATGCTGACTTCTCAGATCTGTTTCTTTAAATATCCACTTCTAAAACTCTATAAAAGTTAACATACAGTATAAGCTACAAACATCACGTGCATAGCTCAGAAAACTTGCTCTTAAGAGGATTAAATGAGAAATGTTGAATGCATATGTCATATGAATACATGCGGATTCATTCAGCAGATTCACACATTTACCCGAGTGATTGTCAGACTGGGTGGACATCTCCTCACACTGCTCGTCTTTCTCAGCTGGCCATGATGGAGCTGAAGGTGAGCGTGTCTCATTCTTCTGTGGTGTCTTTATCCGGCCGTCAGTCCTCGAATCCTCTGAGCAGACTGTCATCTTATTACAGAGCTGAAATGCAGAGATGATTACCATCAATATACACTCACTGATATATTCCTGTATTGCCCAAGAGGAAGTTTTGTATAAGTTTTGAGTGAATATTGTATAAAATCAGTGCTTGTTTCATCTCAGCAGTTTGTGTCTGTTTGTGGCATCATTAAAAGTACAGTGATTAAAAGTGCACAGCTGAAAACTGAAATCAACATGATTATTTGCTAGATGAAAAGTGTTTGCACATCCTGGCTGTGTAAACAGGGAAAAATAGTATGTGGATATGTGATTTCCAGGCCAATGTTGTGCATTGCATTGTTTTAATAACTCACTGGTGATTTCTCTGAAACGTCACTTGTCTGATGAGACTCTGTGGCAGTCTGAGTAATCTGAGCTTGTCCTGCACTTTTCTTTTGGAGTGATGGTGGATATTTGAGATCTTGAGGAATCTGCTGTGATCCCTCGGCCTCTCTCTGCTCTGTCTTTCCGTCTCTCTCTGTGTGTGTGGGACTCTGGGCAGTCAGGGGGGAAGGTGGGGGTGCGAGGATGCTGCTGCTGGAGACCAGAGGCAGCACTGGAGATGGAGGAGATGCTCTTTGTGGAGATGCTAGTGTGGCTGCTGATGGTGACAGCTGCACCAGCTGTGGGCACGGCTGGTTTGGAGTGCGTAGCGGCTGGGCGGGGCACTCTGTTTTAGCAAGCACAGGAGAGAGAAGGGGTTTGGACTGGATGAGATCATGGGGTGGAGACACAGTGGCTGTCTTTGACTGGCCGTTGGTACACTTGGCAGATGCAGAGGACAAGGCGATCCTCAGCAGCTGTTTGGTGGCCAGTAGGGATCCTCCGGATGGGGAAGACCTCAGGGGTAAAGTCAGGGTTGGGGGTGTGAGATGAGATCTTGGAGGGAAGGGGACCGTGATGGGGACAAAAGAACTGGACACACTGGTGGGCGGCTGGGTGGACGGGCAGCGCTTTAACTCTGGCAGGGGCTTCTTTGGGGCGGCAGGGGGAGAGTTTGGGGGTGTAAGCCGTTGATTGAAGGGGTGCTGTGGGATGCTGATCTGACTGTGAGCTCTCTTCAGACTGCTGTTGTTTAGCTTCTGTTTTGCTAAGGCATGTGCAGGCGCATACAGAGCTGTGCAGACACGACAGAAAACTGAATTACAACATTTACTTTCACTCAAACAGAAAGGTACAAAAACATTTCTTATATAATTAAACCTCCCTGGAATGATCTTGTCAAATAATATCATTAAATGACACCATACATGCAGTCTGTCGGACAGTTTTAGTCTCAACTTTTAGTCTCAACAGTTTTTATTGCAACTTAAGGGGCAATATTTTCAGTGGAATTTTTACCCTCATAAAGGCATGTTCTGAATCTAAAACTGGGATAGAATGTCATAAAAATAAACGAAACTAACTACAGTTTATTTTTTATTTTAGTCACTGAATGAAACTCAAGCACTGGTTAATTTCTGATCCTGAGTCAGTGGAGTGGCTTTCAGAGACACACGCGGGGCACTTACATGGAGGCGGAACAGTAAGATGGCGCACACTTGTTGCTTTAGTTTGCGCTGTCTGAGATGTTGAGCTGTCTGTCTTAGAAGGTCCCTCCTTCCCCGGAGCGCTTGCTGGCTGGCTGGCTCTCAGATGGAGAGTCGAGAACCTCGGGCAGGAGAGCGGAGAGGGCGGCTGGCTTGAGGTCGCGGGCTTCAGTGGTAGATTTGGGGGGATTGTGAGAGTGCCAGGCAGAGGAGGATGTAGAGTCAAACTCTGGAACTAAAGAAGAGAGAGAGAGAGAGAGAGAGAGAGAGAGAGAGATTTCTAAAACTTGTACAAAATATTGAAGCAATGTTGACAAGAATTCTGAATTTCTAAAAAAAAACTCCAAAGAAAAGAGTATAAATATTTTTTGTTTTGTTGTCTGTTGCATTTGTGATTATATGTAACATTGCACTGACATGCATGAAAGAAATATTCACCCACAAATGATGATTCTGTCACCACTTATTCACTCCAATCATTACAAACTGAGATTGACTTCCAGAATCCAGAACACAAAGAGGGAATTTTTTTAATTAAACAAACATATTACATACTGCTTTTTGTTCTGTCGAGCAACAAATTCAAGATCAGTAAATAAAGACAAGATGAACAGAACAGACGGTTCAGATGAACAGAACAGACGGTTCAGATGAGCAGAAGAGACGGTTCAGATGAACAGAAGTCACACACTCAAACTCACCTGCGTGGAGGAAAATCGAGGTGAGGAAGAGGAAGGGCTGGAGGAGGAAGAGGAGGAACAGAAGGCAGGTACATCAGGCCGCACAGCAGATGTTAGAATCAACTGCCAGATGGCAAGTGTAGAGATAAAAAGAAATGAAAGAGGGAAGGAGAGAAAAAGAGAGAAGGTAATAAAGATAAAGTCCCACTGGTGCAAAACAGAAAGCTGTTATTTCCTGTCTGTTGTGCTTGTGTGTGTAGGTGTGATGATGAACTGCACAGCAGAAGATCTTTCATGTGGTCCAATAAAATCTGACCTCATCAGAAGTATGCAAGCATGCAGTGCAGTGCAGTGCAGTGCATGCCTCATGACACTAACACTAAACATGCCCGCTGCTGGTCACACCAAATAAAACCAACTCGGAAAGCGTTACAAACAGATCACTAGTTACAGTATTAACAAGCAGCTACTGCAAGCAGCAGTACAGCAGGTCACATGTCAGGCATCTAGTTGTAAATTTACTCAACACTGAGAAACTGAGAAAAGCTGTAAGTGCAAAACAGACTCAGCCAGGAATAGCTTCTCTCTGAGCATTGTGAGTAAAACCAGTATTGAAACATTTCAACAATTGTAAAGGGGGGGGGGCAAATGTTAACGTATAAGAATCTGTCACTAAAACACTAATCAACCAATCAGAGCAGAGGGGAAAGGGTTGTCCTACCATCTGGGCTCTCAGCAGCATTTGGGCCTGACTTGAACCCGGACTCTTCCCCAGAAGCAGCGCTTGAGGCGAGATCTTACGGGCGGCTGATGCAGTACATGATGTTTGACAGTTTCCCCTGACAACAGGTGTTGATCCCGGCATGATGGGCAGAGAAACCTGACACATTGCAACAAACATAAAAAGGTTTAAATGACAGAATACCTATTAAGACACCATTATAACAAGCGTTACTGTTTATACTGGTGGAGAGGTATTATGCTTCTATGGTGCTGTGCACACACACACACAGACACACGCACACATACACACACACACACACACACACACACAGACACACACACATACACACACACACAGACACACACACACACACATACACACACACACACACACATAGACACATATACACACACACACATACACACACACAACACACACACGCACACACACGCACACAGACACACACACACACACCGTTTTTGGGGTCTGCTGTGAAGATGAAGCTGGGTTGAAGGATGGGGCCAGCCGGTCTCCGGACAGATTGACCTAGAAGTGACAGTAGAGTGATTAGTGAGGACAGTGTCACATATGAGCAGCTTGTAATTGAGGATAAAGCTGCAATCTGTAACTTCTGGCTCTCTATCAGCATCTCTGTTTAACAACATAAAACTGCACATCAAACTGTGAGGAATAATACACATGACGAGTTTCAATTCTAAACTGTTGTAAGAATGTGTCATTATGGTCAGTGAATCAAAGCTGAATCACCTGCACCACTTTGGGCTGGCTGTGGAAGGGGGTTACAGTTGTGAGAGCGGGGGGTGTTTTTGGGCCACTATTGGCCTGATGGGAGGTGTTCACTGCTGTGGTAGTTATAATGTTCACTGCAGTCTTTGGAGGTTCTGCTTTACTCTGAGGCTCCTTGTCCATCGTTCCACAGAATCTGGACACAAGAAGTTGTTTATTACAATGACGTGCTTCCCTGTAGTTCAGTGGTTAGAGCACGGCATTAACAACGCCAAAGTCATGGGTTCGATCCCAGGGATTGCACATACTCAGAATCAATGTATAGTATAATACAATGTAAGTCGCTTTGGATAAAAGCGTCTGCCAAATGCATAAATATTATTTTATACCAGTCTTGCTGGACCATTGAAATTGACAGACAGGTCATTTGCATAAGATTTTATTACTGAGACATACATGCAAATTTCCATTCGCCATTTCTGCCTTTCTTAATAAGACATTAAATGACACAATGTACTGTACGTCAGTTTGGATAAACGCATCTGCCAAATGTAAACATGTCAATGCTGTGAGCATACGTGTGGTGAGCCTGTGTTGTCCATTACATCAAAACAACAGCTCTGCAGGAGAATGACACGCCAAACATCTGATCCAGAAACACTGTGTTTATAAATGCCAGCTCTCCATGAGAAAGAGCAGGTCAGGTAAAGGTCGACTACATTTCTATAGCTATCCTTAAATTATAAATACACTTTCCATGCATATTTTACTATTACTGATTAAAGATTGACAGAAAGACACAGAGAACGTTTAACCTCTTCTGTAGCAGCCCGCTTCGTTTCTAGCAGAAGTTTAAGCGGAAATAATGTTTCGATTGATTAATACAAGAACTACAAAATGATGTGTGTGTAGCAGTGAATTGTACTGAATTAAAAACACCACAATAAAAATAATATTCAGAGTAATCGAACAGCCACAAGCGCTTCCTGAAATCGGTAATAAAAATATAAAAAATAAACGATAAACTGAGAAGTACATCTGAGCTATATGATGATGATGATGATGGTTATTAGTCATATAAAGCTCTCTGTCGTTCAAGTGATGCTGTCAGATGATCTCTTCTATAAGAACACACACAGATAAACTTCATGAAAGCGCATCCCTGCAGCGAGAAGATAAGCAACGCTTCCGCTTTGTTTCACAGACACACACACATGAAATCCAGAGAGTAGATTTATGAAGCATCACCCCAATCATTACCCCGGTCATTACCCCAGTCATTACCCCGGTCATTACCCCTCGCTGTGCGGGTACATTACCAGACACGTACCAGGAAGAATCCGCACGCACAGGTGCCAGAACGCCACGCGCGTTTTCAGTGTATATGCGCGATAAGAGATGTTAATTTCTGGGGACAAACACTGCAATGATCGCCAACAACACGCCTCTTTATCATAACATTTCTCAGAGCTTGAATTCGTATTTGAAAACAAGCACATGCGCTGAATTCAATCTGCTGTTTCTTCCGTCATTATTTTCATCAGTTCGTGCGCTGAAGATGGGCGTGTGTGCGCGCACTGACAGCCAGAGCTCCGTGCGGGGACCTGCGCTTACACATGATGGCGCTTGCGTGACACAGAGCAGCTGCGAACGGGAACCGCAGACGCAGACGCGTCGCTGTAACCTGCTGCGCATCGACAAGCACAAAATGAAAGTCAAAATGAAAATGATGATGATGCCCTGCGTACGAGCTCGCACTCATCCGCGCTCCTCCCTTCCCAGCCGAGCCGGTCGACGACCTTCCCAAAACATTCACCTGTTAACGTGTAACTCATGACCCGTTTAAGATAATCGTACCTGTCGGAAGTCAACGGGGTAGTTCTGCCATCACACACGGACCGTTTCCAGCGACTAACAGCAGCCAGTCATGTCGTCCTGCGTCAAAGGTAAGAGCAGAGACGGGTGGAAATGCATCCGGCAGTGAACAGCACCGCTTACAGTGCAGGAGGACCGCACATCCCTCTGTATGTCTGACATCTTCCACAGCTTAAACGCGTGTGCGGGTATGTGTACACGTTTCAGAATAAATCGCCGCTGTCACAAAATTATTTCTTGAAGTGTTACTAAAACATATGCTGGTTCTGATCCTAATCCGGCTGTAACAGTAAACGGAGCAGTTGCTATAGTGGTGATTTCAGAGCTTAATCTGGTCACTCCGTTACTTCTGGTTTATGACTCTTTCAGTTCCTATGTGACAATTAAAAGCATTTACGGTCTTCTGAATGCTGCAGCACATCTTTCCACTCAAATCGAGGTTATATTTTAATGTAATGCATGCACGCTTTAATTTTACAGGGGCAGTACCGTGGAGCACTTAAATCGAGCGCTGGGTTACCTCTCTGTACCTCTGGGTACTGTGGGTCACCCGCTCTAGTACTCCAGAAATCATTCAGATTACCATCCGAGTGTTTGACAGGATTCACGTCACAACTGTGTTCTGACCGCTAGGTGGAGCTAAAGTGATGTTCATATAAAAACATGCGGCTAGGTCAAATATCATTTAAAACTGCATCAACAATTGATAAATCAAAACCTTTCAGACACTCTTCTGAATATTGTCTATGATGGTCCTGACAATACTGGCAATAAATAACCAGAAACAGGACTGTAGCTGATTTTGTAGCTGTAGCTGAACGTTATGTGAATGATTGAATTACTACCACAGTTATAACTGAAAATTAAAGTATATTTAATATATTTAGTGCACAGAAACTTCTGAAGTGTTTCACAATGTTTTTCTTTTCTGTTACCCCTGTTGTGTCGTTACAATCGCAATGCTGAGTGTAGTCATTCAGTTTCATCTGGTCTTTAATACCAAGCGAGCGTGTCATGTTTTTCCACGTTTCTTAGCAACAATAATTTTTCTCTCTGTTTTCTCCTCTGTGTACATTCTGGGAGATGGTCTGCTTTGAAAGTTCCAAAAATATGAACAGGGTCCTGTTGCCTGGCAAGGGAGAGTGACTTTATGACAGGTACATAAAGATTAACCTATTGATTTTCAGAAACTTTGTCATTTTCTGATTATCTCTATAGCAGAGAGGGAGAGAGAGAGAGAGAGTCATACTTTAAACTGTTGTTTTCTGTTGTTGTGTGCATGAAACTCTTTTAGGGAGTCTATGGTTTAGTGGAGACGTCATGAAAATAAAAAGCCAGAGACTTTACAATCAATTACATTTAATTACTTCCAGACTATACACACAAAACAGAGTTCCTGGACAAGATGCCCTGCAACTAATGTACCAGACAGGTTTAGTAATAGCAGTTCTAATGGACATGTGATTAGATAGGAATCATGGGTGGTGAGGGACCTGTACACCAGTTTTCATTTACACAACTGTTACAAAAAAAGATTGTTTTTCTTTTCAATATATATATATATATAAACTCTAAAACCCTTCACAATATTTGAGGTTAATCAACAGCTCTGAATTATTACCAAATAAAACATGAAGAGCGCATTATGATGTAATGTACTAGCAGGATTGACATAAAGACCAACAGAGGAATAATCAAGCTGCGTGTGTGATTCACAGTAACCTGACACAGAATGATCAAACATGAGAAACCAGAACAGAAAACCTCTCACATAACTGAAGTCACCATATGGTTTTGCATCTAGTTAAAGAAAGACTTTCCTGTTTTCCTGAACAGCGCTCGTCAACACCTAGATCAAAATGACCAATATCATCAATATTGAGATACACACGAACAAGAGGCAGATTGTAACCAAAATGATGAGCTGTTACAGGTTATGTTGGCCAAACACTTGTCTGCTGTCTTGTAGCTGATATTTTGCTGATACCATTTTCTTGGTCAATCTGTGTTTATGAACGAACAAGCCGACCAGTTAACATGTGAAAATCCGCCAAACAAATACGAGCATTCGCACAAACCTTTCACGCGTGTTTCTCAGCAGACGTAAAGCGCTACACTGACTTCCTGCTCCCGCTACGGTTGCTATGGCTATGGCTGGTAGGCGGTATTTACAGGCAAGCTGTGATTGGACAAAACATGACGCTCAGGCAGTCGTACCAATCACAGCACAGAGTGATCATTTAAGGGCGGGATTAGTCGGAGGTCGGGACCGCCCCCGTACAGCGAGACTTCCCCGCTGTAAATCAGGGCGACGGGTGACGTGTGGCTGGGTTGTGGAGTGACGTCACGAGGGGATCAGCATGAAGTCTCGCCGCGGATCTCAGTGTTAAAGGCTGTGATATGACATTTACAAGCTGTCCGTCTCTCCGTGTCAAAAACACTGCAATTCACGCCGAAGATTTAAAGGTCAGCTTTAATATTTATTATTCCTGATTCCACACAAAGCAGCTCGAATTTACAATTTGATCGTTTTATATTTGATATTATTAATTCATGTATTCTTTGCATTTGTTTCCTATGATATTATTGCTCCCCGTTACTGTCTGAGAACTGAGAATTTTCGACTGTTTCAGTTGTTTTTTATTGTGACATGTTCAGAGATTGTTCCGCCATACCGTCCACACGCTGTATGCATGAATCCACAGTATTAAGATATGATTGTAGCTCATTTTGTTCAGGCGATGAAATAAGACGAATGCGTTTCATTGCGTTGATCATGTTTCACTGCAGACTTGTATCTGTATGTAATATGATAATAATGCATCTGTAATATTATCACTGGATCATAATAAGGATGATCCTTTAGCTCTTCTCGAGGGCTGTTCTTCTCAGTTTGGTATAAAATGTGAAAGTGTCATAGGTGTGGGAACATATGGGGGGGAGTCCCGCAGAGACAGTGAGTGTCATTATCACAGCACGGGGGGAGGGACGGGGCGGGGCTTCAGGCTTTAAGGAAACACTGTGGGCGGGGCTTCAGGCTGTGAATAATCAGACAGATGGGAGGGGCTGGAAAGTGTATCTCATGCAGTCACAGTTATGATATGATTCATCTGTCACCACACTGCGCTACACAAAACCAGGCACGACTGTTAGACAACGACACTAATACATTAACCTTCCCGGAAACGACTTAATATCACATTATGAAGTTTGACCGTTTACCCTTTTACCGTTTTAAACGGTAAAGTAGACTGTGCAATTACTTATTCAGCTTTGTTAATATGAATCCCCTCAACACACAATACCTGTTTTTTCATTTGTTAATTTGACATGTTACTGTTTTAATTTGCATCTCTACAGTCAAACTTACTCGAAGATTAATGATGTCAGATAAGTCATCAATGTTTAGTGTTTATAATTAATATTTATTCAAGACACCCCTTAAAATGTTCCAAAATTAAAGAGTTATTTGGTTTTCAGGTACATTTCTATTATTAAGTGTTTTATATTTTTTTACTCAGAGTCATTTGGGAAGTGCTTTCCTTCATCATGATTCACTGATTAAAAGCATTCCTGCATTCCTGAGACATCTTCTGTGTACACTGGGTTTATTTCTGTCACTGGTGACACTTACTGATTCATAAACAACATTATGGCAACCACAGAGAAGAACCGCCCGGGCCCCCTCAAACACCAGGCCCTCCTTAAAATCCCATTAAAGAGGCTGATGCGAGGTACTAACACAGATGCTACACCCATCAAGAAACGTGTGATGGCTGCCCTCAATCTATCCTGCAAAAACATTCCACAGTCCTCTCTCATCTCCACTGCTGCTTGTGGGTATCAGGTCTCCAAGGCAACAAGCAGGATGGAGGCCACTCCAGATCTAAGCCCTGGTTTGAAGCACACTCTGGCGCAGTTCTCTCTGAGCAGCCAGAGTTCTCTTGGTGGCCCGGCTGCATTCTCGGGTCAACGTGGTCAGTATAAGATGGCGCTTCCTCTGGCCCAAGGAGGTATAAGAGCAAGACCTCTTCTAGTCCCTCCTGACAGCTCCACAGACCTTGGCTTCTGCTGTCTGGAGGGCGAGTCCATCTCCTGCTTCTCTGTGGGAGGGGAACTGCGTCTGTGCCTCCCCCAGCTGTTGAACACTGTTCTGCGGGACTTCTCCCTACAGCAGATCAATTCAGTGTGCGATCAGCTGTATGTGTATTGTTCTCTCTGTGATGCCGCACAGCTACATGTCCTCAAAGTGCTGGGCGTCCTTCCACCAGGAACTCCGTCCTGTGGCCTCATTACACTGACTGATGCCCAGCGCCTCTGCAACACCTTGCTTAGCCCAGCTGAGGAACTCTCACAGGAACCTCATAAAGTTCACAGTTCTGGAGAGAAGAAAGAGAGTGAGGAATGGGGAGGATTCTGGGTGGAACACCAATGTCTGGGAAAGTGTGAAGGTCTGTTCATACCCCAGCGTTATTCCGGACCGGATGCGCCCTGCATCCGCTGCGCCCTGTGCCGGAAGCTCTTCTGCCCGGAGCGCTTCGTCATGCACTCGCACCGACAGCCCGACAAACGCACATGTCACTGGGGCTTCGACTCGGCCAAGTGGACCTGCTATCTGCAGCTGTCATACAGACACCTGGGAGGAGCAGATGAGGAGAAGCTGCAGCTGTCTCTGAAGGACATGAAGTCAAAGTTCCAGCAGCAGAAGAGACAGACACATCTGGTAAGAAGAATCTCTGATTGTGTATGAGGAACAGTGATTAACACTAGTTAATTGACACTAGTTAATTAACACTAGTTAATTGACAGTGCTCATGGAGAGAGTGTTATTTCAAATGTTGTTAAACTCTTTTAATCTTCTACTTGCATTGAAGACTGCTTTTCTGAGCAATATATGTGCATAACAACAGACACAGGAAATACATAACAATGTACTAATAACATGAATCTGCTGTTATAGAGCGAATCTCATGAATACGCACCCCCAATGTCTGTATTTCACTTTTTATTTAATTTGCAATTTGTAAAACAAATGGATTTTAAAGCATCATAAATAAATGATAGTGTAACAAATTCTACATATATTTGTCAAACTATTGTAAACATGTCAAAACTGCAGTTAGTGTTTTGAGTGTAAATCAGCAGATGTGATGTCAGCTGAATCCGGCTGTTGCACCAGATGTTTCCCTCCAGAGCAAGAGGCTAAATGTGGTTTAAACCGGGTCACTAGACTCTCCTGACAGTCACACAAACAGCGGGAACCACGGCAACAGGGGAGAGAAACAGAGCGATGAACGAGGAATGAATGAGCAAAAGAGAGAAGGAATGTGAGACACTCTTTTACATGTGCCTGCAGAAAACTGCCCCAGCATTTACCCAACAGAACCCTGTCCAAGCCAATCAAAACACAGAGTCCCAGCCCCAGCCTCCCTCCCAGCCAATCAGTTTTCAGAGCATTCAGTGAATTCCCATCTCATTATATAACGCTTGCCAGAGATTTAAGAGCATCCTCACAACCTCTCTGCAGATACAGACAGAAGCTCCTGCTGCTTGAGGGAACGTTGAAATGCATTATAACATATAAAATACAATACAGAGCCTTATAGACAATCAATTACATTCTGCCTTTTATCTGCTTATAACCCTTTATTAATCTCTCTATATGTCTGATGATGTCAGATATGCACACCTATCATCTTTAAACGCACACATGTATGACTGCAGATGTTTTCACTGTTTCACGAGGTCACAGATGAATCACGTGGTGTGTAGCGCTGGTAGTGAGTCTGTCATGTTGTAAATAGCTGTGTAGATTAGAGTCCTCGTGCCGTGCGCTCACGTGACAGTCCTCAGACAGCCCCCCCCCCTACACGAGCCGTCTGGAGTCCTCACACATCACCTAACATGGAAATGTACCGCAGCTCGTGTTGTTTTAATAAACCTTCAATGCCTGTTGTGTTTCTAGGGGATGTAAACAAACCCACTGCCAGTAGCCAGTATAGTAACAATCATAAGCTTACAAATACTTGAAGTTCCATAAAAGAACTTCAGATGTATCATGTGAACAGTTTGAGAAACGCAGCTGTTTCAGTACATGTCAGCTGATACGCTGTAACCATAGAGGAAATTATTTTATCTACACCGTGTGGTTGTGCTGTTTGTTGTTTTTTAAAGCGCACACAAGCTGTGAGTTTGTGCCAGCTGGCCGGTGAGTCCTGCTCACTCAGATGGCTGATATAAGACACATCCGTTTCGCTCCAGTGTGATGCGTTCCGATAGTTCCTGTCTGTATGAGGCAGTGAAACATCACAGACATGAGAACACGTGAAACATCACACACATGAGAACACGTGAAACATCACACACATGAGAACACGTAAAACATCACACACATGAGAACACGTGAAACATCACACACATGAGAACACGTGAAACATCACACACATGAGAACACGTGAAACATCACACACATGAGAACACGTGAAACATCACAGACATGAGAACACGTGAAACATCACAGACATGAGAACACGTGAAACATCACAGACATGAGAACACGTGAAACATCACACACATGAGAACACGTGAAACATCACAGACATGAGAACACGTGAAACATCACAGACATGAGAACACGTGAAACATCACAGACATGAGATATAAGACACGTGAAACATCACAGACATGAGAACACGTGAAACATCACAGACATGAGAACACGTGAAACATCACAGACATGAGAACATTAATCCAGAATCAACTTGAATATGAAGATTTTCGTTACACATGTGTCGGCATCTTTTAGCATGTCTTTTGGAACAGTATCTAACAGCACACTGCAGAACTGACACATTATCAATATGCAGTCTTGAGAATCCAGCGAGACTCTCAGAGAAACAAAGTGTGATATGTACTAACACATAACATGTTAATCAGCTGATCACAGTTTGTCAGTGAAACACGAGTTCTTTCTCTCTTTTTAGGGAGTTTCTTCACCTGCTGTTGTGTTTGATTCACATTTGTTTGCTGGTGTGAAGAAGGGCAGTCGTGCTGATCTGATGTGTCTGAGGTAACTTCTGTTCATTCTTTGCATGAAAACATCCAGTCTGTGTTTTACTGCAAGATAAAAGACACTGATTGATGGTTCATGTTTACTGCAGTGATGCTGTTACATTCAGTGTAATTATAGGACACACAGCAGCTAACGTTGTTGTTCTCCTCTCCAGCTGGTACCAGTATGTTTCTGACAAACCAGTAGGTGACAGTGTGGCAGGACACCCAGGAGAAGACACAGAGAAAGGCCCTGACAAACACACAGACTCTCAGGATGGAGACAACACTGACTCGAAGACACCCACCTGTTCAGGTGTGTAACTTCAGAAGTCACATTGCAAACATGAACATATATGTTCTTGCAGCTCAACTGGTAGAGTATTCTGCTCACAGTACTGAGGTTATGGGTTCAATTCCTGACACACACACTGAACATAATGTTTACCTCTGGATAAAAAACATCTGCCAAACGTGTAAATGTAAATGGGTTTCTGTTGTGATTTGTGTCATACAGGGCAGGAGAAAACATGTCCCACATCTGTCCAGTCAGACAGTGGCAGTCCAGAGGCCTGTAAGCGGTCTGCTGGGGCAGAACACAGTAAAGACAGTTTGGTGCTGGAACTCCTTCAGATGTACAGAGTTCAGCATGAGAAACTTCAGTCAACACTACACAGACAGAAAGAGCTTGAAAAGGTTTTTACAGTACAACACGTCTGTTTTCAGCATCGTTTCTCTTATGACAGTACGTGCCTGAAAGTTCTTGACGTCTCATCTCTCTCTATCATGTGAAAATAGCAGCTGCAGGAGGAGCTGGAGGCTGTGCAGACTGAGCAAGCTCAGAAGATGTGGGAGGTCCAGCAGGAACAGAGAGAGCTGAAGTCCAGACTGGAGCAGCTGAGGCAGCAAGACTGCAGGTGTAAAGATCTGGTCACTGAGACACACCAGGAAACCATCTACAGCAGACAGGTGTCAACCAATCACACCAACACAACCTAAGATGAATCATTCTTTAGTTTAATTGACCATCTTTTAACTTTATATCCTGATCTCAACACATTAAAGTGTTTCCTAACATGTCTGCATCATTGTATATAGAACTGAGAGATTTTGGTTGGTGTTTGTTGTGATCAGTTATTTTAATGCATGTAACTGTAGCTGACCCACAATCTTTCTGTGCCTGTGAAGTTATCAGAACTGCAGCAGAGGCTGGACCGGGCTGAGGAGGAGCGCGAGGAGCTGCAGGAGGAGTTACGCAGGGAGAGGGAGGCCAGAGAGAGACTGAAGCGTACCATCTCTGAGCTCAAACAGCAGATAACAGAGTCTGTACCCCCCGCTTCATTAGACAGCCTGTGTCTTTAGCCTCCAGTGACACATCACAGACATCTGAGCATGATCTACAGATGAGTTACTGAAGCACAATCTCATTGTGATGGGAGTCATTATTCACAAACCCTGCAGACATACAATCAACATTGATTCAGATTTATCATTCAGATTTATATACGTTTATATTTCTATATAAGCTACGCTCAGTATGAATGTAGAAGATATATGCACGTGTACTTTCAAAAATATGGATAAATATAATAACTGTTTACACCGTGGTGTGAATTCAAATGTTCAGATTCTGTAAATAGTCATTTCCAGTGAATGTTTTGCACCTCCGTTAATCTCTGCATCAAAATCTAATTAACAAGAATAAGAACAAAACAAACAATCAACTTTAGATTTGATAAAGTAATTGTGGAAGTTAAACATTCATGGAAACAAATTACAGTTGAGATTCAGGAAATGATCTTGTACTTTATTACAGTCTATAAAACATCTAGACACACAAGCCCTGTTTGTACTTTGTTCAGTGTGTGTGAGATTCTTCTGCTGGATCGTTTGCTGTGACTAACAATCAATGTGTCTGTAACTGTTTGTAATATACAAAACACACAAGCTTCATTTAAAAGTTGCTACCTCAAGAGAACACAAAAACACACACACACATACATAGAAAAATATGTCAAAACAATACAGGTTGTGTATTCACAGCTTGTTTGTGTAGGAGAGGAAGGATGGAGAAATCAGGTGTTTTACTGATAAGTACCTCTGTGCTGCTGCCGCGACTCTTCAGATGGTTTTCTTTGTTTTTCAAATGACCTAAAGATGCGAGACTGACAAAACATACGTGAAATATACACACGACATATACAGATATTCTGAGTATTATTCCTTAACCTTGAACATTTCTTTTGTATTGTGTGACTTTTGTCCAGCCTCCTTGTGATCAAGAATTGTTACATCACGCACGAGTTTTGTGTCATTGTGTCTTATATTAGCTCATGAAATGATATACTAATGTAGCATTAAAGAAAATAATAATTATTGTATATATTGGTTTGATTCAATTGGCTTGTGACTTTGTGTAGTTTGTTAAAAATGAACATGAACAGTCTCTACCCCAATCATTTTTCTGCAGTCATTACAGTCATTCATCTTGTTAAAATGATCAGATTGTTTTATTCTGTATTCATGTCTGTTACTTTCAGGTAGTTAGGAGATCAATCTTAGCACATATTTTATGTTCTAGGCATAATTTTATTGAAATTATTAAGAGATGAGCTTCCACACAACAATATAAAGTTAGAGGCATGTTTAACAGGCTGTAAATTAATATTAATCGTGCTTTGTGATCGTCATCTTTAGATGACATGATTTCTTGGAAAGCCGAGTTAATATTTACTCTTTATTGTCGACTTTCCCCACTAGTGTTTACGACAACACATCATTACTGATCATTACCAGTTAGTTTGAGTGAAGCATCACTGAGCAAATTAAAACCAGAATACCAAATCTGCCGTATAAACCTGCCGACTGGTTACCAGTAGCAATAACACTGAATAAACGTCACTCAATCAACCCGGCTATGCTGGCTCAGTACATTAAAAATGCACCAACGCTGACGTCGGCACACGCAGACATATACTCGTTTTAAAATCATCCACCTTCCACGCTTTGTGTTGCTATAGCAACAAAAACTACGTCTAAGGTTGCTATGCCAACAGAAGGTACCTGCGCAATGATGACACCTTTAGGCCACACATGGGTTATACATCTGAGAAAAATTAGATACGACAACAAAAAGTCAGATGTGACATGATTTATTATAAAAATTACCCCCTTTGTTAGAGGATCAAAACTCACATTGTAGGAAATTGTTCTGCGACTGGGTCATATAACATTTTAGGTATTTACAACCTCTAAAAGGCAAACAAACGGCTCCAAAAATCTGAATAATCAAGAGAGTGATCAAGTCACTGTCTCGCTTAATTTAACAGAAATCTGTATTCAAGCACAGCCTTTTATTTTTCAGTTATAAACCTATGGTAAATTTTCCCTTCCCTTCATTTCAGTAAATAACCTGATGCCTTTGATTATACAAATTTTACTGATGACAAATTAATTAAAAATGTAAAGAGAGAAAACACAAAATGACAATAGCTGATGTCTGCTAAGATTTTTCATCATTCCAACACTTATAATAAATAGTTATCTGTCGGGAAGTTTTTGAGGAATAGCTTCCCTGTATTTCTTTGAAACTCTATGACATCCATCTAGGAGAATGACTCGGGCCTTCACTGTATGAAGAAAAGCCTTTAAAATAGACGTCAAATTTGGCATTTTAATCAATGGTCTGAACAATAACAATCTGTGTGTGTTCCATCTCAGCAGTTGCTGGAATTTCATACTGTTCCACAACATAGCTGACTTGCTCGCCTGATTCCTCGTGCTGGATGAGGAGCGGCGCTTCCGTCGAGTCAGTGTGATGAAAGATCATGGAGGGTTCTGTGCCGTCAGCGCGCTGTATTATCATCTGAGGCTCTGTGGACTGCTGGATAATCAGAGACGCTTCTGGAGGCAAAATGGGCTCAATCTGTATTTCTTGATCTGAAGAATCGACGAGGGCGGAGCGCACGCGCGCGATCAGACCCTGATGATCGATGGGGATGTTGAGAGGACACGACACACCGCCGGGTTTTGACGGCTCTTGATCAGGAACAACTGGAATGATTTATGATTTAGAACAAAAAGCGATAAATTAAAGAGCTAATAACATGACACGCAGACACAGAGTTGTGAAAACTGAGGAAGGTTTTAAAATAACAAACCGTTATGTTTGAGAACACTGTGCTTCTTCAGACTGTACACGTCTGAGAATGTGTTTCCACACAGGTTACAGTTCACTTTTCTTGAACCTACAGACAAAAGAACGAATAATTACACAGTTTACATTCCTGCAAAGTTTACATTCTGTAAATGCACGTTTTAAACTCACCGTTGTGGATGTCCATGTGTTTTCTAAGTTCACTGGATGTGATGCACGGTTTTCCACAATCCAAGCAGATATAGGGAGTCACACCTGACAATGAGAGGATAAAGAAATACACTGTTAATTAAACACAGACTGAGTTACAGGCTGCAGTCGGTCTGGCACCGAATGGTCTTCTACTGCATCTCACTGTGGACAGGATGGAGGTCAGCACACGTCTGCAGTCATCAGACTCACCAGTGTGTTTGCGGTTGTGAGAGATGAGCGAGCTGGACACGGCGAAGGCCATGCCGCAGGTGTCGCAGATGTACGGCTTCTCTCCGGTGTGCCGGCGCTTGTGGTACATCAGAGTGCTGGCCTGCGTGAAACACTTCCCACATTCCCCACATTCATACGGTTTCTCACCGCTGTGCTTTCTGAGGACAGACGAGAAACACTCAGAATTCATTTTTATTTGATCTGTGCTTTCATTTACACGCACTGAAATGACACGTGAAGAGCAGAAAATAACACACACACACACCTTATGTGTATTTTCAGGTTGCTGGACGTGGCAAACGCTGCACCACAGAAGCCGCATTTGTGTGGCTTCTCTTCTCCGTGATGCATGCGGCAGTGATAAACCAGCTGACACTTCTGTGCAAACCGTGCGTCGCAGGACGTGCAGGTGAACGGCTTCTCACCTGAAAACACAACATCCATCATTCTACATGCATCTATAAAGCAACACAATTAACTAGATGTGCTGCAATAACATACTGTAAGTACACATTCATTTGGTTCTGTAATATATACAATACCTGTCAAAACTCCTCTAAATCGAGGAACATCACAAGTTATCATCAGAGGCAACAATACTCATTAGTACACAATACCAAGTTTACAGTATGAGCAAGATTAGCACACAAGCTATGTTACATTAAACACATGTAATATTAAACACATTTTAGCACATCGCCTATATTAGAGCTTTGCATTATCTGTTCATTCTTTCAACTACACATCCAGATGTTTGTTAGACAGAACGGAAGAATTTTTCATGTGCTTTCATATCAAAACTAATATTAATCAAAACTAATATCAAGCATTTCAAAATCTACAGTTTTGTGTGTCCCATCTTTTCACTTGTAGTGTATTCATTCATATTCATGAGTGATGCTTCACTGGTGTGACAGACGCACCTGTGTGTATGCGCATGTGCGTCTTCAGCTGGTTTCCCTGTCTGAAAGAGCGAGTGCACAGCTGACACTGGTACGGTTTGACACCTTTGTGTATGCGCATGTGTCTGCGCAGGCTGCTCATTTCTGAAAAGAGGTTGCCGCAGATGTTACAGATGGGCTTGAGTTTGTCCTGCGAAGGCTTCACCTCCTCTTCTCCCGCCCAGCCCTCATTGTCATTTCCATACTCTTCATCATCTTCATCCTCCTCCTCCTCCTCATTACCGGCTTGGCTTTCCTTCAGCTTTCGGCTCAAGCTCCTCTTTCTGGTGCTGGTGCGAATCTTCTTAGAAGGACTGGACTCTGTGGAATCTTCTGCACCTTGAGAAAAATCTTCTTCATTACAGCCATCGGCAGCTTCCTCATGATCTCGGCTCTGTCCTTCATTAGCTTCTCCTCCATCATCTGCTGGTTCTGTTTTCTCTACAGGGATTAAGAACTCTGAGGGAGGAGGCTTGGACCGAGGTCTTCCTCTTTTTCGCCCTGTACCCTCCTTCTCTTTTGTCTGTGCTGGATCTGAGCTTTCTTCATTGTTTGTAGATGTTGTCTCAGTGTTTGTTATTTGGTTCTCTGTTGGTAGTGGTTTAGTTCGTGGTCTGCCTCTCCCCCTTTTGACAACTACAACTTCCACTTCATTCTCAGTCTGATCAACCTTCCAGCTTTCCTCCTCGCTAGCCTGCGTCTTACCTCCATCTTCTCCATCTTCCTCAGGAAGTTCCGTTTCTTGATTGTCTCCTGGTTCTTCATCTCCTTTATCTGTGTCTTCCTCAGCGAGGGTCTCAGGGGTTTCAGACGTCAGGGGCCGGATACGTGGACGACCTCTTTTTCGGACAGGGCTTTCCCCCTCCTGATCCTTTGCTTCTGCAGAACCAGAGTTAGCAGAATCAGTTCTGTCAGTGGACAATGGCCTAATCCGCGGGCGACCTCTCGGTCTTCCGGTTCCTCTTCCTGTTGCGCCGCTCTTTGGACTTGTGGTTTGCTGGGCTGGTGATTGGTCAGTTGAATCGAAACTTAACGGCCTCAGCCTCGGGCGACCTCTCGCTCGACCCCTCCCTCGTCCTCTGCCTCTCTGAGCACTAATACCGTCCTTCTCAACAGCATCCTCATACAGCCTGGCTTTGGGTTTTCTACCCCTTCTGCCAACCCTCTGGGGTGTCTGCTCACTAGAAGACTGTCCTTCATCTGTAGACACAGGGTCATCGTGAGGGTCATCCTCATTACTCATCTGTTCCTCTAAGCGCACCCGTTCCTCCACCTCTGAGATGGGCTCCAGAGGCTCATAATCATCTGGGCTCAGGGGGGATCGTGGATCAATGTACTCTGTTTGCACTGTAGGCGAATCTCCACCTTTGAACTCCTCTTGGCTTTGGGAACAGCGAGCCACAACCTCCGGCATTCCGAGGTAGGACGCGGCTTTCTGAACACTCTCAGCTTCCTCCCTGCAGAGAACAAATCACAAGAACTTTCACAAACCCCCAGAGTTCCATCAGAACTGCATATACAGAGTTCCTGTAATTTCTGATTCCTCCAGACTCTTGAATGACCTTTCCAGAACCAATGAATAAGCAAATTATTCAATAGTGATTGCTGGGGTGGATTTCTATTTGTTGGTAAGGTACAAATCTTTTAAAATACAAGGGTTTAAATTATGAAACTAATTAGCGTACAAATAAAACCCTCAACAGAAGTTTAGTTCACTGTAGAATGTCCTGACTTTAGAATTCTTACCTTCCATAAAAATCACATTTTTAAAAACTACCTCAATGACTGTAGGAACTCTGTATATAGACCAAGAGCAAATAAACGTTCTCATGAGCTCACCTGTCCATGCTCAAGTCTCCTGTGTATATGTAAGTCAACAGCTTCTCAAACACAGTGACGGTCACACACTCTGGGTCCAGAGTTATGGTCGCATCTTCTCTTCCTGCATCAATGCACTGCGTGGAGAAATACTCGCTGAAGGCCGCCAGGACATTGTGATGCGCCTGGTAACGTGTCGGTCCTATAGCCACCGTGCAGTCGCACAGAACGCTTCTCTCCTGCTGCCTCTTCAGCTGCTCCAGCAGAAACTCACTGTGCGTGATGCGCGACATGACGCGTGAGAGAGGAACCTGCAACATCAACAGCACCGTGTCATATATGCAACAACCCAACGTCTTTATGATCTTATTTTGCATGCAATAGTTTGATCAGTAATAAATAAGAAAATGAACTTACCCCACTGTAATTTATAATGGTTTAAACCACACACAAAAATCTGTTTAAATCAAACAGACATGCGTCTAAAATTAAGAATGTGCATACGCATGCATATATAAAACAGCACATATATATTATAAACTATACACAAACAGCTACTGTTTAGTTATGTCAAATCAAGACAAATAAAAGTTCCCGCCCATTACTCAAAAGTTGGTTACAATAACAAGCATAGTGACGCCATTAAAAGATTATTCAAAATATGAGAAGCAATGCAATATTTTCAGGGGTGCATATGCATTAAAGCAGCACAGGGGGTCAGTCTGGGGGTGTGTGCACAGACAGATGTTTGTCGTTTTGACATGCAAAACAAAGGGCTCTTATTTCGAAAACGCTCGACCCGGTGAAGCGCGAGCCGCGATTCAAAGCCCCGGTCTGTAAAACACCCCCCCACCTCAACAAACACTGCTGCAATTCACTCACTTCTCTTATACGTTATTATAAAGTGCTTTTAACATTTTATACAAATTGACGTCTTACGTTTTTTCGACAGTAGATTAAAATCTCTTTGCTTTGACGGCCATTTCCGAGGTCTTCAAGGGGACTCGGGGATGACGTCACATCCCGTTTGTATTCTTTCCGGTGGCTCCACAGACACATTCGCTCGTGCGCCAGCAGGTGGAGCCAGACAGAGACATCAGACTGTCATCTGATGTTGTGTCTGATGCTCATGGGAAAGGAGACTGGTGATTCATTTTAATTATTTAACTAAGAACATTTGTTATCAGGTTTATTTTAAATGAGTTCTTGTAAAACCAGATAAATAATTAAATATCCACCTCATACTTCATTCTGAAGTATGTTTCTGTGCTTTTAAACAGAGAATCTCAGACCCCAATGAACATGATGTTTAATCTTCCAGGTTTACAATAATGACTAATAAAACTCAGAGTCAGTTTGTCCTACTGTCAGTTTCAAGACTCGTTGAAACGTTTGTTTGGTTTTCATACAACCTTTTCACGCGCAAATAAACTAAAAAAAATCCGAAAGATGTGTGTCAATTAATACAACTGTGTGTATTACGTAAATTAAACTTTATGACAAATAAACTTTCATGGCCAGCTCTCCAGCCGAGCCGCTGGTTTGTAGCCGGTTGCATTTTGATGTAACACCACCAGAAACGAGAGACAGGCAGGACGGATTTGTTTTTGTGAATGTAGGATCGATTTATTCATCTGAATAAAGAAATAATTTCATCATTTATTTATCGCCGTTATAAAACACTCACGGCGGAGTTATGAAGCCAGCGGTCGATGAGATGTTTCCGGAGGGAGCGGGTCCGTACGTGGATCTGGATGAGGTCTGTGGTTCCACATGCATGTGTAGATCGACAGTTTTGATAACGTGAATCTTTATTTTAAAAAAAACAATAACAATTTCAAATACCTCTATAAGAAAAGAAACTCGCTATATGATATATTTGATAATAACGAGAGTTAAGATTCCAATACTCAGTTTTAAGCGTATCATAAGGTGTCGAGGTTATAGCTATGAATCTTCCTTCTGTATACTACAAAAGTCTGATCGTCACAAATGCACACGTTAGGTAAAATGTCTTGTTTACTCGTAACAGTTTGAGTTACAAAATAAACGCAGGAAATGTCAGTGAGGATGACGCTGTTGATGTGATATTGATGTTGTAGTGATGTGTGTTGACAGGCAGGGGGCAGCACCGGGCTGCTGATGGATCTGGCTGCCAATGAGAAGGCGGTACACTCAGACTTCTTCAACGGTGAGTATCAGTGAATCAGTATATTACATATCAGTAGATATGTACACGCTAACTACATGTATGTCTACATGTCATCTCACATACGATATCTGCTCGCGTGACATGTGTCCATTTGTAATGATTTATTATGGCACAGCATAGGTTAATTGGTGTAGCTGGTAATGTGGACTGTTTTACACATCACACTCCTGCAAGTTGCGCTTTTAGTTTGTTTGCTTGGCAACAAAACATTGTGAAGTGCTTTGGTAGACACACTGTACAGGTTTTATCCTCATCCTGTCTACAGTTCCAGTGCAGTGCTTTCAGTTAGAGGGGATGTGAGGCTGAGCTCATGTAAGGCACTTTTATTGGGTTCGTCTGGCACCAGCGCAGCGTGTGTTCTCTTTTAAGAGCCTGTATACATCTGTAGAACCTGAAGTAGCTGAGCATGTGTCACCTGGGTGTTCCTTACGGGTCCTGTTGAAAGACTTAAAGAAAATAAGCCAGTGACCCGGAGAAGAGCTTGTACCCGTTCACAGAGTGCAGCAATGGTCTGTCACAGATCAGGTTTTTGTATTTGTGCAGATATTTCAGGAAACAAATAAACACAGTTCACTCTTTTGATTAGATCTTTGTTGTGGACTTTAGTCTACTGTATATTTTGTACTGTATGAGGAAATTCAGTAAACTTGCACTTTTTGTCTCCACAGATTTTGAGGATCTGTTTGATGATGATGATATTCAGTGATGAAGATGAATGGGATGGAATATTTCATAAAGATATTTATTGTTGTATGTTTGTTCCTATATTGTCATTTCTTCAGTTTTGTTTGTTTCGTTCATCAATAAAAAATTTGTGAAATAAGAAGTTTTGCTTCTGCCACATGTTTGCACATTTGAAAATCTCAGACATTCCAAGTCAAGAGTTGAAATTATTGTCAATGATTTTTACTCTAGGCTGAAATCTGTGTCTAGTTGTGATTGTAGGTTTTCAATCTTAAAACACCTGTAAGACTTCATAAGAGTTCATAATTACATGTGTGATTCACAATTTGGCACATTTGTGACATTGAGAGAAACATAATTTTCCTCTTAGATACATCAGATATATATAAGAGATGATGAGTGACATCATCATCTCTTACTATCAGGTTAGTTAGTTAAACAAGACATAAATGAAGGCTACTCAAGCACTGTGATAATTCAGTCGTGTCACTCTGCTGTTAAACTGCAGATTGATGGACTGAGCTGCTGAGTCTTTGATCTGTACTTAATGCATAAACTCTTTCTAATGCACTGTTCTGCTCATAGAGGTTACATCTGTTTGACCTCTGTGATTCTGTTTGTTAAAGATACTCAGAGCTTTTGCTAGAATGCAGCCTGGAACAAAACCTTCATGGGTACTTGCTTCCCCTATAAACTTAAGGAATGTAAAGGTGTGGAGAGAGTCTTCCTCATCACTCAGCCTTTGACAATATTTACCTGATATCATTAGACTTCATGTATTATTACATGAATTGAATGTGATGTGCTAATTTATTGAACCAATGCATTTTAAACACCAAAACCTCTGATGTTTATATAGATGCTTGTAGAGCAAAAAAGAAACATATGTCTTTGTTCTTTATAGTTCACTTTATAGTTACTAAGTATCAGTGTGAAAGCAAGTTAACGTGCTGATTCATGTCTTTCAGCGGTTTTCTTTCTCTGCTACATGTAAAAAAACATGTCCTGCTGTCTCTGTGTCTATGATTACTAACATCTTATTGGTTGACTAGCTGGTTCAGAGAAGACCAATCACAGCACTGGAAGCAGCATACGCTCAGCCCCATGGGACCACTGCTTGTGTTTATAATGATGAAGGTTGGCAGTGGTGGTGTCAGTCTGTGTTGAGAAGCACACGAGAGGTTTGACTCACCTTTCTCTTGCAGTCAGTCAGTGTTAGTGCTGAAGTACGAGCAGCAGGTCAGACTGCTTTTCCCAGCGGTTCACTGCACAGGTAACAGATAACACAGGTAAGACACAGCTTTAGAGTCCTGCTTCAAACACAGCATGAGCACAGTTTTCTAAGTGCTTTCTTTTCATTTTAAAACCCTCAGAAAGATTTGACAATACGTTTGTGTGCTTCAACAGATTACAGAAATGTTTAGTTATGAAACTATTAAATTCTCTGAATTACTGCTGTTAATAAAAGTGTTTACACACTAAATTCACAAACTTATTGTGTATAATTAAATGTTCACATGTTAATAATAAAGAAACTTTTAAAATGATCAAATTTAGTTTTGTGAAGCTGCACCAGCTACAGAGGGCAAAATTTTGCCCAGGTATTAAATGATTATTGTATCATGTGGAGCTTAAACTTGTGAATGTATAAAGTTTGTAATTCTTATTTCAAATGTACCGGTAAAAGTTACAGAAGGTCGTGGGGTCTAAGTTTGTTTTCATGTTTAATAACGTGAAAATAGTCGTTTAAAATTAAATATATGAAAGTTAATTTCTTGTATAATTCTGTGTATGTGTAGAATATATAAGTTCTTTTCACATATTAAAGTTCAGATATATATGAATTGAAATGAAAAGATTTGAATTATTATTGTTTACTCAGCGGTTGAGAATGACTCGTTTGAGAGCATCGTCCCTCTTCCATGTGTTCACTGGAATGCTCTTAACATCGTCCTTATTACCCGGTGAGATTACATTATTACTGGTTACATTTTCATATTGATCATGTGTTATTTGTGAAAATCTTTCATGTGTGAATCTGTATTCCCAACTCTTGAGTTAATAATTAAATCTGTTCATGTTAATAATCTGTTAGAAGAGCATCATCACACTGAATCCTTCCTAAAGCCCAGCGGCAGAACACGAGCATCTGCAGTCGTTCTGCTGTGTCAATGATCAGCAGCTGTCAGCAGAACTCAAGTGCTCCGGTTCCAGATGTGCCAGCAGTTTAACAAGCTCATAAAAACTAAACCTGCTGATGCTCTGGAAGATCAGTGTCTAGGGTTCCTGTAGCTCAGTTGGTAGAGCATTGTGCTAGCAACGCAAAGGTTGTGGGTTTGATTCCCAGGGAGCACAGGGAATCCACACACACATAAGGACGTGTCTGATGACAGGGTGATTAGGTTCATCTGTAGGTGGAAAGGTTTTTCTTTTGTAGATTTTATAGTTTAGCTTGTAGACGGCTGGTTACTGCAGCCTCCTGCTGTCAGCATTAAAGTGCTGATGTACACTGTTTAAATTTCCCTCAGTACTCTGTATATTACCACCTCCCCCCCCTTTAGACTTGTAAAACTGTTTCCTGCTTCCCTCAGCTCATTGGATCATTACCGTTTGTAAGCGTTTTCTGCCCTTTCACAAACGCAACATCTGGTCTAGACCTGGACCCGCTCATTTTCTCTCTCTATACTCTTATCTTACAGAGTTGCTGCTGGCCGGTCCTGCGATCCAGCGTTTAAAGGGAGACGGTAAGTTTGTTTTTTCCTGTCCTGTGAGTATCATTGAGTCTCAATCCAGCACAACAGCTGCATTATAATTTACATGTCATTTGTGGGAAATCTCTTGTGTGCATCTGTGCAAACTTGCTTTAAATCTGTGCAACAGATCTGATTCTGATACCAGATGTGTTGTGTTACAGCTTTAATATGTGTGTGTGTGTGTTAGACTTACACAGTGAAGTAACACAGTGTTTCTGTCAGAGGGAACCAGTGAAGAGGCGGCGCTGCAGACGAGACTGATCCGCAACAGAAGAAACGTCAGCTGGTACAAGCAGCACTCTGACTTCTGGGGCTGGTACAAATACTTCACTGACAATGGCAACCAGGAGAGAGTAAGTAGAGCAATGACGAACTAAAGAGAAAACTTTGTATACCTGCAGATTAAATATTTGCATTTTCTTGATTAAGGACACTCGAGGATGTTTCATGTTTGTCTTTCAGGTTGCTGAGCTCGATCGTGTCTATCTAGCATATCTACAGAATAAAAACCGTGCTGAGTCACGTCGATCCCACAAGCTGCACCTCCAGCACCTCGCCGACATCTACAGGTCCTGCGCAGAGACTGATGACCCAAACTGTGTGGCCTCCTACACTAGCAGGACCAAACCCAAAGCTGAGTCACCCGCACCTGCCCCAGTCAAGTCCTGTGACCCCTACAGAGACCCACACTGCTTGTACCCTAAAGGACACTCATATTACCCTTATCTAACCCTGCTGCCCCTGTTAAAGCCCCAGCCTACCTCCACACCCCTGTGCTAAAGGATGCACGTTCTGGTCACCATTATAACTCTCAGTTGGTGCAGCCACTTCTGTCTGCTGATCAGAGGTCTGAGCTGTTGCGCATCTGTGATGCTGAGGATGTCGAGTGTCTGCAGTACCACCTGCGTGCAGCTTATGGTTACAAGCCCACTGCTGGGGCAGCTCCATCCTACGCCCATCTCGGCTGTGACTCTAAAACTGATCCTCACTGCGTCTCCCACCTGGTTCAGAAGGCTCCATTAGGTCGTTACGTGCCCTCTCCTTACTGTGATCCTCGTGTGGACCCATACTGTACTTATGCTGCTCAGAATCTGGAAGCTCCATCTTCTACATCAGCCTCGGAGAGACCCTGCAACCCTCTTTACCATGACAACTGCAACCCTCTGACAGCCACCAGGTTTGCCCGTGATGAGCTCAAGGACAAGCCCGCCTCTAAAGCCGGCGCCATGCGTGTACCTCCCAGCTCTCACCATGACCTTTACCCCATGTACCGTGACACATCTGTGAGGACTGACCTGCGCAGACCCCTGCCCACCCATCTCCAGACACCAAGACACCAGCCTGAGGAGCCTCAACATCCTCTGGGGCCTCGTGGAAAGACCAAAGAGGGATATGACTGCTTCATCGGCTACGATCAAGAGTGTTTTCCACTGGGTTCCCAAAATGAGCCCCGCACTGGTGCACAAATACCAGCATCCCATCCTTCTGAAGCCTACGAGCCCCACCTGAACGCAGACGGAACCAGAAATGGAGTGATCGAGCCCGACCCTGACTGCGACCCAGAATACGACAGAAACTGCCGCTTGCGACGCTACGAACCTGAGGCGGCTGAGCCTGCCAGTCCTTCAGCTCAAGATGAACATCATGTCCAGACAACCCAGGAGCATCGTGATGAGCAGATCCACCATGAGGAGGTTCCTAAGAATCGAGAAGAGTTCTACCCTCAGACAGGCTACGAGGAGCAGCAGTACGACCTCTACATGAGTGGACAGGAGGATCCATATGCTGGATATGGACCCCAGGAACCAGAAACACCTACTTTTCAGGATGTTCTTAGGGGATATGGGGGCAGATATCTTGGCCAGGAGAATCACCATGCCTACACAGCAGACTACAGAAAGAAATAAGAAGCTCATGACCATGTATACCCAAAATAATGTAGAACAAAACAGACTGTGGGCACCAACAGCAGAACTTACAGAATCTCACTTGCTGTTCTGCTGTATTTCTGGTTCTAGACTTTGACAGCAGAGAAATCAGTTCTGTGGTTCTTTTTGAGAGAGTGCTGCAGTTTCTCCAGCAGAGTGACAGGAAGTGTGTTGTCTGCTCTCACTTCTGAAAGAAGAGTATTTGAAATAACGTCAGTCATAACCACCCATTTCAGCTAGTTTAATCTAGATCTAACCAGTAATCTCCAATCATGTGTATTTGAGGAACTGCTTATTTGTATTTTTTTATTGCTGAAAGTGTTGTTTTTGTATGTTTTTTGCTTTAAATGTTTCCAATAAAAGCTTTAAAGATCTTGAGAGCTGTTTTATTTGCATATTTATTATAACTGACAAACTAATTAACTCAGTTGAAAACAATCCAGTAACACTTCAGTTCCTCTAAAATCAGTCATAACACAATCAAACTGTCTTCACCAGCTGGTCATATAAATTCATGTATATTTAATGACAGACATTAAACTTCCTGTGATCATTTCTGATTTAATCTGAAACACAGTAAACGATTTACTTCAAACCCTAAAACATTGTAAAATAATCTTTGTAGCTCTGCAGCTCTTAACCTTATATATTATATAAACCTTTACGTGCCATTATATATTATAGGTAAATTAATGACATTTACTGTAGCTAGTAAATGACCTGAATTTTAATGGGTGGCTCTGAAACACCTTTAAATACCCAGAATTGAGCTGCGAGAATGAGTTTGGAAAGAACTTGTGATCATTAAGCGACACCTTGTGGTCGATATAATATCGCGCTTTAACAAAATCATAATTCACGAGTTCGCACTAACATGTAATCAGAAAAGATCTTACTGTATATTTATCGTGCTATTATCGGGAGGGTTCCGAACCCAGACTGCAAGAACCAAGAACCAAAAACCAAGAGTGAGATGCAGCTGAACTGTCACGGGTTGCATTACAATAACTTTATTAAATAATAATCATTAAAAGACGAGACGAAGTAAAAACAGAATAAATGAGACACTATCACCCATATGATAAAACTAGGAATCAATTCATAAAACTTCCTAGATGTATTACAGCACTGTGCCAAAATAACCCTATGAAGCAGTTTAATAACAAAAACACATTCATGTAATTCAACTGATCACTATCAAAACAAGCTGCCCACAATCATTATTATAACTTCATAATACTGCTAGCACAACAGAGCCTTACAGCTCAATTAATATAATATATTAATTATATAATTATATAATATAATACTCAGAAATTATTACAATACTCAGAAATCAGAGCAGGATTCTGCAGGTGTTTTACATGATTCTCAGAGTTAATTAGATTCTGTATAGAAGCGGTTAATATTTCATTTACTGTAGCTTCACATAAAGAGCCTTCAGTTAATGATCTATCATACTTATTTAGATAATATTTCACAGATATGATTGATCAGACAAATCGCTCTAGAAACAAAACCTCTGAACGCAGAGATGTATTTTAATCACTGTTTATGATTGCTATTGTAATATTATGTTGTTTAAAGTGTTACTCTACATCTGTATTAATAACCATGTATTTGTCTTTGTAAAGGCTACACAACGAGTGTTTGCCATTCAAGCGACTCATATAAAGTTCATTATTCATTGCATCTGGTTAGGGAACGCAGTAAAGCTCAACTGACCTTTAATAAGTGTGTGAAGCGCGTTCATGTGTGTGCTGGATTTCAGTCCGGACGGGTTCAGGTTCGGAAAGTTTTAATCCGTTTAGATAAAAACGTCTCGAGAAAGCTCAGCTTGGAGAACGTCAATACCAAAATAAAAGTCACACGTATTCGTGTCATAAAAACACACTTTGGCTTTTTATTTGCTTTATAAGTTTTTTGGCAAACTGAAGAGAGTGAAACAGTGATGGTAAACGTTATTATTCTTGTGAAATTGTCTCCCCTTTATTCCAAATTAAACATCATATTGTGTTTTGTTACAGTTTTATACCCTTTTGCTGGTCCTTGTATTAAAACAGATTTGAATAACAAATTTGTTTTACAAATACATAATACATCTTGAGGATTCAACAGTCTGCATACAGTGAAGAAATCTCTGATACATAACAAATACAGTGATTATACAGCCCAGCTAACAAAACTGAACAACACAGAACATTAAAAGATTAAATGAACAGACACGGACTGATTCTATTTGCAGACATATTACTGACAGTTACTGAAGAATATTCTTGATTTTAACAATTGCAATTGAATTTGCTTGTGATTGAAGTTGCTTCCTTGTCCTCATTTGTAAGTCGCTTTGGATAAAAGCGTCAGCTAAATGACTCAATGTAAATGTAAATGCAATCAATATTATGTTAAAATAGACTATATCGCTAAAGCAGAATTTCACAGCATGCATATAAATATTTTGAGTATATTTATGTATTGCATGATTACTGTAAGTTTACATTTTGACAACATTTTTAAAAAAATAACCTTTAAACTATAACAGTTGAATGTGTTTGCTGTGTTACAGGTTCATGTTTCGTTTCAAACAGACAGAACCTCTGAATCACACACAGACACTTCACAGTCTAGAGCACGTTTACATGAATAAATATTCATTATTAGTCTATTTCCTTTTCAGAAAAATACACTTCAGAAAGGGGTGTGTCTCTTTAGAGGACACGCCCATATTTTCTCTTTCCTCAGTTCTATGCACATCTATTGTTCATCTTAGTTTGTGTTCATTGTTTCCTCTCTACCTCCTTCATTCCAGTATTCCACTCTTTCCTGTATTGTCGCATTTGTCAATGGATTCGTTTGGTTTAGCTGATGTTTGGCTGTTCAGCCTTTGTAATAGAGGCCACGAGAGACACAGCAGGTTTGTTGGTCTCTTGGCCCGCAGTGAGAGAGTGTTTTTCACCCTGAGAGGAGCTTTTTCGTCCATTGCTGTGTGGGGCGCAGACAGCAGGGGGGCGGGCGGAGGCTACAGTGAAGGTCACGTTCTGACCGATGGCTCGCCTCATGGTCAGAAGAGTTCTGGTGACTTTGGAGGAGATTTTAAAGCTGGACTTTCTCTCTGGAGCGGTGCACGTGAAGAGAGCTCGGAAACATCTGCAGAACTGACACACAAACATACTGATAAAGACGGAGAATGCAAATCTTCTGCTGTTTCTGTTCATTAACTTCAACGTTAAAAGAACGGTAATTCAAAACGGAAAAAAACTTTTTAACATCTCATTCTTATTCCAAAACTCTGATGAACTCAGATGAACATTTATCTGTCAAACGTCAAATAAACCTGGAATAAAAAGCCATTTATTTCAAACGTTCTGAAATGTGATGATCAAACAATGACAGACGTCTGTGCACACTGACAGATGTTCCAGACGCACCTGTTTGTTCATGAAGATATAGATGATGGGGTTTATGACAGTGCTGCTCTTAGCTAAGAGAGAAGGAACAATGCTGGCTGCAGGCGTGATCAGACCGGGCTCTCCGAAAGTGGCCAGCAGGGCCATAATCCCGTAGGGCGTCCAGCAGAACAGGTAACACATCACCATGACGACCACCATGATAAAAACTCGCTGCTCCCTCCTACGACTCATCACCACATTGATCCTGCTCACCTTTTTATACATGAATCAATTCAAACTGTAAATTACAGACGGTAAGAACATTCGAGGGCTGTGTAACACACATACAGTGTAACACACAGACAGTGTAACACACATACAGTGTAACACACATGCAGTGTAACACACATACAGTGTAACAGAAGTTGTGGAAATGAGATTTACATTTACATTTAGGCATTTGGCAGACGCTTTTATCCAAAGCGACTTACATTGCATTATACTACACATTGATCACTATACATTAAGTATGTGCAATCCCTGGGATCGAACCCATGACCTTGGCGTTGTTAACGCCATGCTCTAACCACTGAGCTACAGGAAAGCTTCTCTCAGGGGGTGTGTGAGCCCTGCAGTCAGATGAAGGCAAATCTTCTGTGACTGTCAGAGAGGTCAGGAGAGCTTACAGGGAATCTCTATACTGTACATGGACCCAAAACACTGTCACCAGACAGATTATGAACGTCATGCGACTGTGTGATTACTGCTTATACTAAAAACAGACTCAGTAAAGATTTAGCTGTTTTTCTTTGATCACGCTAAAACAACAGCCACCTCTTATAACATAAAGTCATTAGAAACATAAATAAATGTTTTTTTGGCTGAGGAAATGAAGTTAGCAGGAGCATTTCTTACTCATTGTTGATTTCAGTTGCAACAAATGAAAGTGCTTTTTTGTGGCAGGTGTCTGTTAGCTAACACGCTGGAGGTGAGGAGGGAATTATGGGAGCTTTCAGACCGTTTGTGTCTTGTTTACTCTAGAAAATGTATGTCATTTAATTGTGTGGTTGTCATGTGACTGTTCTGTATCTGTACTCTGTAAACTGTATCTGTATTGATTAATGCTGAACACAATCTGAATGTCACAACTCCTCATCTGTCAGACTGCTAACAGATAACAGATATCCACAATCTAGCAAGCTTCACTAAGCCAGCAGACATTATCTAGCATACTTCACTAAGCCAGTACACATTACTACAGGTCATTAGATACACAGAGACACAGAGGGGTTTCTGACACTTACCTGTGTGACAGTCTGCAGAAGTCTGCCATAGCTGTACACAATTACCAGGAAAGGAAGAAAAAGACAGAACAGAAACAGACAGACAATGTAGGACATGTTGTTGGCGGTCCTGGCAGTCCAGTTGATACTGCAGGTGGTGCCGGGACCCTCCGGACCATACTGACTCCATCCGAACAGTGGAGGAAGAGTCCAGAGCATGGAGTAGATCCAGCAGAAAGCAATACCCACAGCCACCTTCCTGTAATTGGTGGAGTCCGCCTGTGTGCTTCTCATCATCGTGCAGAAACGTTCATAAGAGAGCACAGCCAGAGAGATCAGAGACACAACGCCTGTGTAAACAAAACACACACAACACACACACACAACACACACACGCAGCTGAAGAGTGGTGATGTGCTCTTATACAGAAAGCCAAAAGTGTCCTCAGCACATTAGACTCCAGACAGAAGGAGCACTGCAGTGTCTTCTGACACACACTCACTGTGTTTATGATTATGATAACAACAGTGTGTTGCATGTTAATGCAGAAATATCTGAGTGACGTCTATAGGTTGAGAAGAGTTACATTATAAGCAAACATGTCAGATAATCATCAGATAACTATTGAGGAGTATAGGGAGTTGATAAAGGCCGTCAATTTAAGCAAACTCAAACCAGCGCGATTATAAAGTATCAAACTACGGCAGGTGTACACGAAACATACGTCACATCCCTTTAAAACACACACTCACCGAGGAATGAATTGACGAAGCCATACCAAACGCATCCCGCGCGTCCGATGAGCCACCGACCGCGCGTGCTGGCGGCGAAGCTGAACGGAGTACCGAGCGCGCTCACCAGCAGATCACTCACCGCGATGCTCGCCAGCAGACAGTTCACGGGCGAGCGCAGCGCTTTGTAGCGACAGAAAACCACGAGCACGAGCGTGTTGTTCACCAACCCGAAAGTCCCAATGAAGCCGAGACACACCGCGACCAGCGCGTGCCCCAACGCGCTCAGATCGCGCGCCGAGTGCTTCTCCTCCGAGCGCGCGCCGGTCGCGTTAGAGAGAATCATTGCGCTGCCGGTTATTGATCAGTCAAAGAATCACATTTAATCACATGAATCACACACGACTGTGCGCTTTGACGCGTGCAGGTGTCCATCAGGTTTATTGCACAGTATACAGCACACGGTGATTTCAGCATGTGGTCAAAGTCAATTATATAGTTTTTATCACCCCCCCCCCAAAACGGACGTCTGGCTCTCGACCCAGTGTTTGTCAGTTTTTCCCTGTGTTAGTATAAATGTCATTTATTATCATATTAAACTGATTATTGTATTGATTGTCATATTAACTGATTATTATTATCATATTAAACTGATTAAACCTAAAATTAGGTCCGTGCACATACTGGATTCACTACACAACAGGGAATTAAATACACACATTTGGTGTAATATAGCAGAAGATGCCAGTGGAGAACATAACTGCATATCACATTTTAATCACATTTTGAATGTAAAATGTGTTGTGACTGTTTTCCCATGATTATAATCAAACTTCATATTTCAATGGTGGATCACTAACCGCATAAGACAGAAATGAATAATTACATTTTAAGAGTCATGGACTGGCAGCTGTAGGCTAGTGTAAAACAACCCAAACATACAAACATGATTGTTCCTCCTCACGTTTTCTGATTTTAGCCAAAGCTCACCACACCGGGACTGTTTACTGTGTGAAGTACTATAAAATTCATCCCTGGAGTTATCAGCTGTGAGTCTGTCCTATAAGTGCTGTGTGAGGAATAATGAGTCTGATGAGATCATCTGGGTTAACATGAGTGAAGTGAGATTTGATTGGTTAACTTCCTCTCTCACTAACCACACACAAACTCAAACACAACCATATGCAGGTATCCTGCAGGCTTCACCTGTTGTCTGTGCTGTGTTATACACACCTCAACACACATACTTGAACCCATGACCTTTTGGGACCAGTCTTTGCCCAAACGGACTCCTGATAAGTTCAGCTAGTCACAGCCACACACAGACTGCTTGTCTGAGGGGCACTGCTGGAAAACACTGAGGAGTCTTGACCACTGTGATGTCATTACATATGCAGTTCTACAATGACAGCTTGTCTGAGGTGCACTGACAGAACACATGAAGATACATGTATAAAATCACTCACAAATGTGATTCTGCTCTTGTTCACTGCTCATCTGCTCACACGTCTATCAGTCCATCTCCAAAGTAGATTTAATCAATGAATGTGCATCAGACATAATTAAAAACAGAATTGAATTTTCAAATCCTAAAACTACACACATCGAAAATAACTCGCGCTGATGCTTCTGGGAAAACTAATGTGATTAATCGTATTACACATTTTAGTTTTTATTGTCTTGTTTATTAAATCACTGCATTACTTCTCTGTAGCATCATGAATCCGGCCAACATTTGTGTTTGCAATATAATACTTTCATACACAGTGAGGGTGAATTATGTTTTTAAGATAAACTTTTCTTAAAATAAAAGTCACACATTTGAATCTATAGTGCAGATTAAATAACATTATTATTATTAATTTTCTTTTTCAGACACAGGAAACACTTTCAGCTCCAAACTGTTAACACCGTGCGGAACGAGGGAGTTGTCAGCTTCCACTTCGTCTGATGTTCTCCTGGGATACGAGCCCTGACAGGAGAAGGTTTGATTGAGGGAATGATGGCAGAGGTGCTAAAGAGGTCATGAGGTGTATTTTCATTCTAAAAGTACAGACTGATCACAGCACTGCACTGTAGCACTGCACTGCACTGTAGCACTGCACTGTAGCACTGCACTGTAGCACTGCACTGGCTGACACTTCACTTCAGCTCCTGTTACACATTCTGCCTTTCTACATCCAGCAGGATTGCATGTGTCTGCTGTGTGCTTCAAGAGACAGTTCACCCAAAAATGACAAATCCGTCATCGTTTACTCCCCCTATGAGAAACATTAATGTTTTTATCGATACAATAACAGTCCTTAATGTTCTGCAGAAGACTCCAACGAGTCTGGAACGACGTGAGGGGGGAAACAATGACAGAACTCTGATATTTGGTTAAACTGTTTCTTTAAAAGTAATGAGACTTCCATGTACGTTTAACTGATGTTGTAGTGTGTATACATAGATAAACCAAAAATGACTGTATGAGGGAATACAAATACACAAAAACACACACTCATATCACAAGCCCAGTTAAAAAGACAACAGGGAGAGATGAAATTAAATTATGTTATTATTCTGAAGTGATGTAAGACCCCATATGAGAGCACATGAGGAATACAGGCAGTCTGTGCAGGGTGACGTGATTGAGAGAGACGTTCAGATGGTCTTGTGTGTGGATTTGTAAAAATGAGGAAACTCTCTTTAACATTAACATGCTGTCATGACAACCTGAAGAGAAGGGGACAGAAAACTCAGTGATGTTTAGAAACTCTTCCCAGAAACTCCATTCTGGATTTTGCCAGTGTAAGTGTGTTTAACCTAAATTCCCACCGAATACATTTCTAAATTGTTTTGAAGTCATTTCCAGGTCATGTTTTCATGAAGGTGTAAGCTGTGCTCAACAATTGTCACGGAGGCCAGACAAGAAGTGGTCGATCGAGAAGTGGTCCCCGTGTAGCGTGACAGAGAACTCAAACGCGGATGCACACGAGTGAGCAGGTTAGCC
>JAZGTJ010000420.1:103908-116479 GCA_036877575.1 Botia almorhae | reverse complement strand
TAGTTAGTTCTTGTTTCTTGAAGTTTACTTAGTTTCTGATTCTGATCGTTTAATTTGTATTTCTTTCTGTTCTTACTTTTATGTTTAAATTGGTTTAATAAAACCTTATAATTTTACCGCTGCCTGCATCTGGGTTCTTCCTCCGCTCGCAAATCCTGACAACTTCTTAAAAAAAAAAACCTTCTTATGCTGTGTTTGAAATACCTGAGACCTGTCTATAGCACTTATTCACTGTTGCCTCTTATTGTAATTGAAGTTGCTTCCTTGTCCTCATTTGTAAATCGCTTTGGATAAAAGCGTCAGCTAAATGACTAAATGTAAATGTAGATCGTTGTACTTTTACTGTAAGTTAACATAGAAGATAAAACAATACTGTGCTTAAACTGTTTGTGTTTTTGCAGTAAAATACATGTGGGTGTAAATACAGTTTTTAAGATCCAGATATAAACTCCTGCCTGGGGTACTTCATGACTTCATATCCTCCACTAATACATAACGTTTGACTTTAACACACAATTTTAATTTAACAATAAAAATGATGATACATGATAAAATCGCTTAGAATATCTGTTAACAACCTGTCCTTTTAGCCCATACAACTATATAGGTTGTTTGTCACTTCCCTGAAATACGACCCATAGGAGCGGTATGGATTACTTTCACATTGGGTAAATGTGTGTAGCTGGATTGGTAGAGTATTACATTATAGCAGCACAATGATTATGGGTCTAAATCCCAGACAACACATGAACTGATTAATGTGTACCTTGAAATAATGGTAAGTCATGTTCAGAAACATCTACCAAATGCAAAAATTTAAGCTTGCAGAAACCACCTATTGTGTCATTATTTGGAGGAGGACAGACTCTCTGGTAAAGACCATATATATGCAACCATATATATGCAATATATATACAATAACCATATGTATATGACCATATACAATATCAACCTGAAAATCAAGAGAAATACATGTTTAACAAAGTAATTTCTCTTCATCTATAATCAGCGAGGAAATATTATCAATATCCAAATTAGTGTGGACAACTCTGTCACTGGATGAACAAAAATTCTTTTTTAGTTATTTAATTCGTTATTTAGTTAAATTTGAGTTAGAGCATTATGGATTGGTCATGTGTAATCAGTCCAATGTTCTGCATTATTCTGCTTGCTAAAGCATCAGGTTTTGCCTTATGAACTCAATATTTTTTATATTCATTTTTTTGTTTTTTCATATCCTCACATTCTCTTTGTGTGACTGGGGTGATTTTTTACTGTTCTTCTTTCTTTGGCCCTCTGATAAGGTACAGGAGCATATCCGATGCTAAAGCTGAATAAGTACATCTCAAGGAACTCCTTTGGCCATGATAAAAAAAAGACAAAACTCCCCTCACTAATGCAGAAATAGTATTTGCAGTAAAGCTATAGTGGTCTTGACTGTTGCAGAAAAACCCATACTTCATCATCAGTGAAAGAAGTGTGTCCTCGAACTGCTTCTTAAAATTGACAATACAGAAATAAACAACAATTTTGAAATATAAAATCAAACAGTATGTGAAGTACTTCTATTTTAATGTAACATTTTTAGACATTGATGTGGCTCTGTCTTTAATGAATAGCACTGCTGTGATTCAACCATAAGCACAACCATAATCATACTTAATAATATTTAGTACAACAGAATTGTTGCTTGTATGATATTGCTGAACATACTATTTATCAAAGCAAAGTCACATTAAAGTCTCATAATTTTTTATTTAGATTTAAAAGTTTTCATAATTGCTTTTAAAATACAAAATCAGTATTGTAGTTAATTAATTTAGGTAAAATAGGCCCAAATATGTTTTTATTAGAACAATTACATAACCTTTTTTCACCTGCAAGGGTCCAAACCTCTGGCTGACACCCAGAGTGAAAATAAGAGATTGATCACATTTCCTGTCACTTTGATAATATACATGTATTATTTGATTTATATTATTTAAGACAATTGGAAGTTACTTAATTCTGTTTTATTTTTATTTATTGTATGCAGTCTTTCTCAGTGTTTTCTGTCAACCCATTTTGTGTAACATTTTCCTAGAAAGGGTCTGTACATTGCTGTGTTCTAGTAATAGTGTTTCTTATGCATTTAATCTGGAAACCATGTAAACATGAAATTTGCATTGGCTTAAAAAACTCATTTCAGAAGTCCAAAAGAGTCATTTTTTTCACATTCCACATTTTCCACACTCGCTTACTCATTAGTTGTCCATTATGGATTACAGTGACAAGCATTTACATTGGATTGACCTCTGTGCAACAACACAATCCTTTAATATTGTCCCTTAACACCTATTTTATGTATTTAGTCAAAAGTAGACCTATTTTAAATGCCCCAAGTGTAGTTGCATGTAGAATAAAGTATGCAGTGGTCCATTCGCTTAGTGTGTGTGAATAAATACATATCCTGAGGCAATAAGCTATTTTAGAACAGTGCTTTGCTAACATCTCTCTCTCTCTCCATCTGGCCCTTTCTAAATGCCCCTGTACCACAAAAAAAACTGTACGGGATAGGGATATTAATTTCTGGTGTTATGCGCTCTCGTTTAGGACAGTCATGGTAAATGACTCAAGCTAATGGAGACTGGAGCAATACCCTTGCCAAAAAATACTAGGGTGGCGATACTTTGGCATCAGTGTACCATAGTTCTACTGTACCACAGTACTTTTTTGTAAGGGATGGTACTCACATGATCTTAACAAGTTCTTGAAGGAATATGAATGGCCAAACCCATAGTATAACATATTAGTTTTGACATGAATATGATCATTTATATTTGACAATTCATATGAATAATAATGAACTGCATATTTCATGGTATTACCAGGGTACATATCCTAAAAACATAACACAAGAACAAATCATATTAATACCATGGCACAGGTCCAAAAACAACAACATAATATTACTGTGGTACTGTGGTCCACATTTATAACATTTGGCTCAATAATACAAAAGCTCTGCATATAAATGCATGAAACCCTCTATTTCTCAATTTTATAAATACTGTATTGTAAACCAAGAATCTATAATGTTCTTTTCTGAGAATGTAAACTTAAACTGCGAGCACACAGTAAATTTCTCCAACCCTCCATTTCATTTGCCTCTTTTGCACCACCACAGTTTTTTGTCTCAGTATCTAAAGTGTGTCCCTGGGTAATAATTGCTGACACGCCAAAGCCAACATTGCACACGGGGCCCCCTTAATAGTTTTCATTTTTCTTCTTTACAGGCCAGACTCAGCACTGCCATTATGAATGATCAGGGCACAGCCACCATCGAGAACCCTCTCACCCCCACCTTCCCTTTTCTCTGAGGCTGACCCACGCCTCGTTGACCATTATCTTTCCTTGTGTCCTCCCTCTTCCCATTTACTCCTTCTCCCCACACAGACAATTTATATAAAAGACTTTCCTCTAGCTTTCATCAAACCGCAGGTAGCAAAGCCCATTTTGTGACATTAATTCGTCACCTTTGCTGACCCCAACACATCAATTTGCTATTTTATAAACTATTTCCAGAATCAGATTTATCAGACTTGACAGACTTTTTGCGCCGATATAAACAGCGCTAGCAGGCCTGCTAGCACCTCTGTGCCAATTCATCATTATCTTATTTGAAGTACCTAAAAGTTCTCTGACATTATTAATAGCAAGATGAATCTCTGGAAAACTACTAAATCTCTGCCTGGCTAGGCTGAAATAATCCATTTGGGGCTGAAATATCTGGATGCAATTGGGTTCTGTGATGGCTGGGCTTATTAGCTTTGGCGTATGCATGGCTGGTGACCAACTGAAGCGTGACATTCTATATAGAATATAACATCTTTCCACTTCTGCACCAGTCGCCACCTTAACGACAACAGCGCACACTGGAACTGATACATGATCATTTTTGGCTGGAATTTAAATTTCAGGCAGAATGGATGATTAACTCTGAGTAAGGCGAACATGGTTGTCTAAGGTAGTGATCACGCATGGTAGCATGTTTAAGTGGATGCCATGGCAACAGGTGCATTTCCTACATGTGCACATCGGAAATTTCATCATGTTCTGTCTTTTAAACTGTCCTATCTGATGCTGTGGAAATAAAGAACACCCTGTGTCAATAAAGTGGTATGTCTGTGGCATAATTTTTAATTTTTAAGTGTGTTACAATTCTTACCCCCCAAAAAATAGTTTCAGGTGTTTTAAGGGTGTTGGAGACACAGTTTATCTGTCTCAATTGTTTCTGTTTCTTCATGTAATCCAACACTTGATGATGGTGAGATCAGATCTCTGTGTGGAGCACTGACTGTTGTTTGTAGGCACAGGTGTCTTTGTGCATACAAAAATCTCAGTAGATTATAACAATGAATGGCAAAAGGAAAATTACTGACACACACTACAGCAAAGAACATCTCTAATGCTAATTAACTAATACTAATACTACATTAACTAAAGGTCAATGTAGTATGCCTTTAGTGTGTTTTGTGTGGTGAATTATAGGGTGAATTATTATATTTTGAGAGTAGTACAGATAGAATGCAGATAATGACAAGTCTCACCTGAACAATGTCCTAGTTTTTCTTGCTGTATTACTGTCCAGTGGCACATGGGCACAAACTCCATCACCCCAGGTTGAGGACAGGTACCCCCTAGGTTCTGTGGTTTTAGCTTGTCTCAGGCCTCTGGAGCATCTGGCTGCTTTTATTATGTGCTGGATATCTTGCCCACTATTGAGGGCTGAGCTTTTAGCCAAATGACAAAGCGATTATTTCTTAGTCACTAACAACTATATTTTTATGCTTGATACAGAGTCGCCACTGTATATCAGTCAAGCTGGTAAATGACGGCTATTTCCACTTCAAAAGCTACTCATGGTACAGTAATGTGATTTGCTATTCATTTAGGTAGAATTTAGAAATCTTTATATTGTGTTTATATATTGTATTTTTAATCTTTATTTCGGGATTGAGCATTTTTAAGATCCAAAAAATGTTGACATCTTTGACAAATGTTTCATATAAGTATCAACTTTGTTTCAGATTCAGAAGAAACGCGTGTGAGATTATAGAGTCTGTTTCACAGGAGAAACATTTGGTGCAGAATCTTCATCTGTGCTCAATGTAATCCTATTGCTGTCTAGAAAAAATTATTAAAACAGCTGACTACAACAATTGAGTTTTTTCTTTCCTGTGGGTATAAAATGTTAATCATGCTTTCAAACAAATGTTTAAAATGGTATTTAGTCAGACCGACTTGTACTGCATTATAGCTAAACATTACATTGTTGAGAAAACTGCAAAAATATCCATTTACATTTACGCATTTGGCAGACGCTTTTATCCAAAGCGACTTACATTGAATTATACTATACATTGTTTCTAAGTATGTGCAATCCCTGGGATTGAACCCATGACCTTGGCGTTGTTAACGCCATGCTCTAACCACTGAGCTACAGGAAGTGGTTCCTAATCTATGGATCCATAATCTATGGATCGGATCTAACATTTTTGTCCCTTAACATATACTCTATTAATAAAACAATTAACAACAATAAAAAGGAAAAATGCAAAAAATAAATAAATAAAACCAGAAAGGTGTAGAATTACAGAAACATTTCAGAAGTAAAGGTCAAAATGAAGTTTTTGGAAACACTTTGTTTTGGATTTTTTTTTGCAATTCTGGCTAATTAAATTTTTCAGACATGCAGATCTGATTTGCATATCTGGGTGTATCAGAAAACGGAGCACTTCCTGTGTGTATTGAAACTACTTGAAATCAGCAATGATGTGATGTGTATCTGTGTTTATGAGGCATAATGGGATTTGTCCTGGCATTGATTGTTGTTCCTTATTTATTTAATGGTAACTATACTTAGTAATTTGCTCAAGCATTTAACTGTAGTTAGCACTGAAGAAGAATGGGTATCATTATGATTTTACACAAAATGTATTTTAAATTCAATAACAATATTAGTGGAGTTTTAATTAAATGACTCTTGATCAGTTTAAATTAATAAATTATTTTGTTTACTTAAATGTGTTTGAAGAAGGATCAAAACATTTATCCAATGCAGACAGACTAATCTGACTAGGTTTCGGTCTCCCACTATTTCTTTGTCCTGTTTCTGAAATAATTTACTTACAGCAATGCTATTTTTTTATTGTACACTGCAGCATATTGTGTTATTTGTGGGTACTTTTTTGCTGTAGTTCTTGTATATAAGGTCACCTTTAAAGTAAACCTAAAAAGTTATGTGGTGGAAAAAGGGACAAAATTGAGCGGAGTAAAAGTTTAATAAAAAATATTTTAATAAAGAGTTACTGCACAGCAAAACAGTAACACTGTCACATCAGTTGCATGCGAAGAAATGTGTGTCCCTTGCTATCTATCCCTGTCTTTTTATCCTCCTGAGACATGTGCTCTGAGGGCCCAACAGGGTCTTGATTCACGCAGAGACAGCTAGAAACAGTTGCTTTGTGTGTGCGTCAGTTACCTTAAAGTAAACCTTAACATTACCTAAAGTGAGACATTTTTGATTCTTTTAAACACTCAGCTAATACTCAAGACTGGCTGTGCTTCTCAGAAAAGCTCTGTATGCTGATTTCAGACTCAAATGTAATGACTTCAGTGACTGTAAAGCCTCCATGCGTCCATTTAAATTCACCTGCAGAGAACAAAATTTGTGCTTATATATAAAAGAACATATAATCGAATATAATCATATTTACAATATGTTTAACCTTCATAAAATGCAGTTCAGTTATTTGGATTTGTTTTTCAAGCATATTATCAGCATTAAAATAGAAAAGACTGCAATGTACACATGCAATGTACACTTTATTGTATTGTTAATTAATACACCTTCATTAACATGCTATTGATTAAAACAGTCATCAGCTTAGTCACCAGTCACCACTAGTAGAGAAAAATGATTCAATCATTGATGTACAATTCTTTCTTTGTGAGAGCACCCTATACTTAAATGCTTTTTACTAAAGCACACTGTGGTTGCGTATGAGTCATAAAATGAGCATGTTTAATTTTCTCAGAAGACTATAATTTTTCATTATAAAATAGCTAACTATGACAGCATATACAATGTCACTGGAAATAAATACATTTATTTCAAAAGTATGGCAGTTTCTTTCTTCTCATTATTCTTTTCCCAGTAAACTTCTCATTATTATTATTATTATTATTAGTTTTTTTTTTCTTGTAGCCCACTATTTCAGCTGCATTAGTCATTATGAGAGAACATTCAACTATTAGTAAACTCCCATGACACCTATTGCTAATGGCATTGGGGAATTGATGAAAGCCGAATTCATTTTGTGTCATTGCTGTCCTCTGCTGGTCACAGTGTTACATGACATACTGAATACTGTTTTAGTCCAGTAAGACTATTGCTTATTGTAATATAGTCTTTTAGAGCGGCTAAAAAATGCAAAAACTCCTTAAACGTTACATTGCATAATCAAACAAATGATGTTACCCTCAAAATTTCTTTTTTATTATTACTGAAGGAAATTGAAGGCAGTTTTCTTCATGTAAGAATACTTGTCAAAAAAGATCATTTCAAACAAATACTGTTCATTAAACCCTCTTTTCATCAAATAATCCTCCACTGTGGAGAAGTCAATGGCTGTGTTTAAACTTGGCATTAACATGCAATGTGTATCCGGATGTTGTCCATACACACATCGAAAAGACCAGTGTAAATGCAATTGTGATCAGAATGTTATCCGATCTGTGTGTCCAGAGGTAGCCAAGGACACATTGTGATCTTAGTGTAATGTAAACACAATCCAGCCATCATCTCTGCATTTACAGGTTGACGACACACAAAACTTGCCTTGATTTTTTTCCCTGAGTCATTGCACATAGCTGCATGTTTTTGCGAGGCAATGAACATATTTACTAAAAAAATTGCATTTGTCTCCGAAATCTGTACAGCCATTCGTTGTTTGTGAAGGACTTAAACAGGCAATGATTTCAGAGCCATTTATCTATTGTTATTGTTTTGTGTGCAGCATCTATGCAATAAAGGTTGGGAAACTATGTCATTGCGCATTGCATTGTGGGTAATGGGGACCATGTTTTAGGACACGTTCATCAAGATATTAGTACACAGCAAAAATAAACATAGAAAAACAATAATGAACGGTGATAAAGTGAAAGATTCTATATAGAGAAAAGCTTAACAAGGAAGCAAAAGAGTGGTACTTAAAAAAAAAACTTAAAAAAAGGAAATTTACAGACTCTACCCATACGAACACAAAGATTTTACTTATATAGCCTTGTTATATGTGTTCCTAACTTGAATGTTACGTCCTTTACCTGTTGTATGGGCACTACAGTAACACTGAACCTTTTTAAAAGGTCTTAATTTTTATTTTTCTATTTAACTTGTTTGCTTATTGCCTTGATATGTGCATTCGTAATATTTGAGGGTCAAACCACTGCTTTACATCTTACACTTGTTGTGGGCTATTTGCATTACAGTAACAATTACATTTTAGATGCAGTGTTTTTTTCTATTTCACTTTTAATACATAAATAAAGAGATTTTTTAAGATGAATTAAGAGATGAATTAAGAAAATAAAAAGATAAATTTTGTCATTTTGTCATTTGATAATGCAGAATATGCTGTTCATAAATTTTCATAACAATCCATCTAAGATACGTCTTGCACACTGGCTGTGAGTGCAGTTAAGACAGGTAATTACACTTTTTAACATGTTTTAGCAGTATAATACAAACTTTAATATCTACTTCCAATACTACAGAATACATCGCAGCTGCCACATTCTGAAGTGCCAAAATACACTGCATTGCTGATGTACATTCCCATGCTCTATATATTATTATTTGCCATCTTCTCCTCATTTTACGAGACTTGAAACTCCCATTACTGAAAAGAATTTCTAAAAGAAACCCCAGCAGTTCAGTGATTTTGTACGTATTACAAACCTAATTTAATATTATGTGGGGGATAGAGATACATTTAGCTATTCACATACAGATGCCACTTAACGTTGACAAATGCAAACACTCCATGTCCCGATTGGCTGATGATCCAATATGTATGATCAGATCACAGTGATAACACAGTGTTAACAGCCAATGGTTAACACAGCCAATGGTAGCTCTGCCCTTTTCCTCCCTATAAACCTTTTACTCATATGCACACATACACATATTTTTAAAGAATAGTTTACAGTAAGCAAAACCTGCCCATATCAACTATTAAAATTTTTCGAGAGCAGAAAGCAGTGGGAGAAAGTATAGATTAAGGTTTTAATGATCATGTTAAAGAATGTGCATTAATACTGTGTTAATGTTTTCATGTGTTCTATTATTTCTTTAACATCATTAAAATCAATTTCATCACCCATTAATTGTTTAATGAATCAAATTAATAACATAATCAGAGAATAAATGCCAACTATGCTTTGTTATGAAAACAATCATGTCATTCATGAAGAAAATCCCCCCCCACACACAAATGCCGGAAATGCCAAATAACCAGCAGTTTATTGTCTTGCTATCAGACATCCATGCTGCAGTAATATGATTCCTATTACCATAGACTAATAGTTTATTTAATGGGTCTGTGCGTTCCTGCGGATGGCTGGTCAACGGGGCACTGCTCATTAGCCAAACAAATGCTAAATTACATTGCATCATAAACTCTCCCTTATTTGTGAAGTGCTACACACACTCGCTTAAAGATCTAATTTTACTAAACAACTACCCTCATGAGCTTTCAATGCTTACTGCTAATGTTACCAGTATTCTCCAAAACTCTATAGAAAAGATCTCAAAAAACACACTGTCGATAGTTTCTACAGCAAATGAATGAATCATTGAACATCTATGGCTTTCAACACATGACTGGTAAAATAATAAGAGATCTGAGATTAAAGCAAGCTCAATATTGACACCAAGTGAATGATCATAGAAGATCAAGGGGAAGTATCTAATATTAGTTTGCTTTTATCTTCTGCCTTTTTGTACTTTTTTCACTGTTAAGATTGCCTAGAAGCTCATCCGATGTGTATGTAATGTGTGTGACATTTTACTGTGACATTAAACATTAAATTAAATTTTCAATAATGCAATGATGTCATATGTCTGGATGACTATGTTAGAAAGTCACTAAAATGCATTTTAGCACTTAATTCGAATCTTTTCTAATGTACATGCATAGCTGCAGACCTATCGTACAGGCATTCTAACTCTTTCATTTGGTTTAAAACATCATTGTCATCTGCCACCAACAGATTATTTAAATATGTGCTGTAAAGAAAAGGAGGGTGTCCCTTATGTTCCCAAAAAGAAACTGGGAGTGTCTTTTCCGTCATCTTCTGAGGTTAGCAATCCTAGCTGTGGAATGTGAAACTCAAAATGCAAAATAACTGTAACTAGCTGTCAGTAACTATTTTGGCTTTTTCAATTTTAGTACGCTTGCATGAAATCTATATAGATTTGCAAACAAACTAATAGGAATCTAAATTTCTATCATCCCAACCCCATCCCCCCTTCCTCACCCCATGTTTGCTTATTAAATATTTGGACAAATTTGGTAATGATTTCCACTAGACAATTGAAATATCTAAGCTGCTAATTTATTTTTACCATGTTAAAATATGATCTCCCATCTAAGCTTAAATGCAGACAAAACTAGTGTATAAGTAGTTTATAGAATGATTTTCCCACAGTTTGCCATTTTTTGCCATTCATTTCTAAACCATTATACTGTTATTTTACAATGGAAGACAATGTCAGTGGAGCAAAAGCTACACACAACTTTAAATCCTTTCCTCAGAGGTTGGTATGTATTTCCTCACAATCTGCTCAGATAATGTGAAACAAATCAATTCAATAAACAAATCAATTTTGTCTAAACCTTTTTATTAAACCTGTTATTAGATTTAAAGATTTAATATTACAAGGAATGCGTTAGCCTTTGTATGCACTTCTTTGTTTATTTTTTACATATAGTAATTGTTCTGCATAAGGACCTCTGTTCAGGAATGTACATGCACCATTTGACTTGTTTTGACTTCTCAATAAATACATTTTGTCCTGCCCCAACAGGTTTAGGGATTTACATTAATTGCTCCTTCCAGAAACCCTAACGTCACTACTGCGCTTTGAGGATTGTTTGAAATTCTTTTCCACTGGTGAGGATCTAGAATTGAAACTACAACTGCACTGTTTTCCTCAAAGACAGGATATGAAAACAGCCTGCTAATTTAATACTATTTATAGGATTTAAAAACATTTTGGTAATGTAATTATCAAAATGCATACTATTTAGGGCATATGTAACATTTTCTTATTGATTAATTCAATTAGATCAATAATTTATGGTTTACAAAATTTATTGCATAATCATTGGTGCTAATTTGAATTCTGCCATTTTTAGCCATGTATCAGATAACAGTTTTAAATGAAATATTACATGTATCAATAATATTGCCACAAATAGCTAATGGATTTTAAAGGATACTTACACAGTTTGAATGTGGCAAAAGCACAATGTTTAAATGTTTAATTAGATTTTATATTTCTGACTAGATAATTGACTAGATATTTTCTAACAAGAAAATCTAATTGGTACTTGCTCATTCTGTCACTATGATGCTAAGATGGATACATTTCTATGTAATAAAAACTCTTTACATGTGTGGCAAGGTTTAAACTGGCTCATTTCTTTATCAACTAAACTTACAGTAAGTTCCTTAAAGGCAAATGCACACAATAACAAGATGTAAATAATGATAAATATATAATGTAAATATATGAATCATATAAAATATTAAATTATGCATTTGTATTTGGTGAGTGCTACATATCTACAACTACCATCACATTACTGTAACCTATAATTTGCAGTCAAAATGACATCATCAATGTTGATGAATGAATGGTAAAATATCAATTGTTACAGCAGTTTCAAGGGAAGGTTCTTCAAGGTGCATGTTGGGACAGGCAACATTCTATAGAGTGGTGATATATTATTTGTGGATTAGCCTGTTTATCTCAGTTTAGTTCTCTTTTCCACTAATCTGCTGCGTGACACCTGATTAGTGCAGTGTCACAAAATGTTCACATGCAAACTGTCACATAAATAAAGTCCACAAAACAATGATCTGACCTTTTCTAGGTTTTCTGTGACTATGGTATTCCGTTTAGTCTCACTAAAGTAAATTTCCAATATCAGCATAAGTTGTGTGAAACTTTTACTTTCATTTCTAGTTCAGTATCTTCAGAATCCATAACAGCACACTACAGGGTTCACCTGACATGGGTGCAGTGCCTGAGGGAAATACAATTACGTAAACAATGCCTCTTCTCTGATGCAATAATACAAAAGCTTTACGGTTACAGCTGAGTGGCGGTTTTTGTAATTCTGTGCTCACGTGTTGTGTTCTACTGTGTGTTTCAATGGTTTGACTCAGATTCTGTTGATTTCAATTAAATTTACTGAATGATTTTATTAACAAACGAACACTTAATAATTCCATATATAAT
>JAZGTJ010000420.1:0-103850 GCA_036877575.1 Botia almorhae | reverse complement strand
ATATAACCTGATGCAAAATGCTTTTATGCAAACTTTTTACCTTCACTTATTATTTTAAGCATTTACACAAACAATTTATGCTCCATTTCACAAATATTGCCAAAAACACTTCCAATCAAGAATCCAGTCATGATCAATCAATCTGCAAACTTAAATGATGTAAAAATACAGTAAATAGCAGTTACAATAACAGTTATGCAGTAAGGAGCCACCCACAGTATCAGAAACACCCCCACACTTTCCTTTGAGAGGTACTTCCTCCTGTAATAACAGAATCTGGGCATCCCCAAAAAGATGTCCTGTTTCATTTTTACCCTACCTGAGAGGTGTGGTCAGTCCTTCTGGCCAGTTTCATTTTGATCTAACCTGACAGGTGCGGTGTGGAAGGCGAACTTAACAAAGTATAAAAGGACCTAAGCAATGTCACATCAGCATCCCACAGCATCTTCAACTGACTGGAGAACAGTTCTGCTAGAGAAGGTGAAAGCTTTTACATGAATTTCATACATTTAACATTAATTTTAATGTCACATTTAATTACATTTTTAGATTTTCAGATTTTAAAGTTTATTTCATATTTATGTTTAGTATTCATATTCGTCATATATTTAATGTAGCATTATTTCAATATTAAAGTACATATTAATTAATTAATAGAGATCTTGTGTTTGTTATGTTGATAAATTCTTAATTTTATCAAAACTAAAGTCAGGCTTTAGCACTATCATGTAACTGCATTTTAACTGCACTAATGTAAATGCATTTTGTGGTTTCAGAAGTATGATCTGGTTTAGAATCTTCATCATCTGCACTTTGATGTGTCTGCTGCATGCTCACAAGGAGTGCATGGCTCTCGTGAACTGGGAACATCTCACCCTGTCTTTGAACTCAATGGTAAATGATCTTAACACATTGCACACACATTGTCATTGCTCACAATATATATTCTTTGTAAGAAACCCACATTTGATTTAAAAAACACGTATATACTTTGTGTTTATAGGGCACAGCGATATCTCACAATTGTGCATATGATTATGAAGAAGCCAGTCTGTGTAATCCACATCATCTGGTCAATATGGTTTGTATATCTGTCCTTCTTCCATATGCGTTAATGTTGCTGTCAAAATATGCCAATAATAAAAAGAAAACACTATAATTATTTTTTTGATGTCCTCAGGTAAATCATAACAGCAATCTTCTGCTGGATGTTATCAAGAAAGCAGAAACGATGTACAGGGAGAATCCAAACCCACAGAAGTTTATTGAGGCTCTTCATCATACTCGCCATACCATCAGTCCTTGTGTAAGAACCACATAAGTGCTTCTTTTAAGTGAAATATACATAACTCATATTATCATCATGACGATGGTGTTGACATTGTTTTTTCCAGATTCATCACTCTGAGAATGTGGATAAGGAGCCTGTGAACACATGCTTCAACAAATTACATGCTTTTCTTCAGAAAAAGGTAACATTTTCTATCTGTCTGTCTGTCTGTCTATCTATCTATCTGTCTGTCTGTCTACCTGTCTATTAATATACCTAAATCTCTGTTTTTCTGCATTTTTCTTACAGTCCCACTCACAATGTGCATGGGAAATCATTCATTCTAAAATGAGGGAGATTCTGCAACGGCTGGAGAAACGCTCTGTCAGAAAGCGACGTTAGAAACTATATCATGTATATCTTCGAATTGTCTTTATATGGATAAACTTGAGTAGTGCTTGATTGTCATTTTTGAAGCATGATGGTTATGTTTTTTTAGATTTGTATTATATTATGTTAAAAAAGGTTAAAAATGTGAAAGAAGCTGTAAATTAGTATACAATGTGTGAGTTATTGAACTATGAAGAGACTACTGTTGTACTGTATGAGATTGTGTATTTTGTAGATTATCAGATATTTTTGTATATTATACTACCTATATGTGTTTTTTACTGGCTATTAAAAAATAATTAAGATTAAGAAAGTATTTGATGAATTATTGATTTCTTGGATTTGAACTTATTCTACTTTATGTAAAAATATGCTCTTGGTCAAACATAATACAGGAATCTTTACTAAATATTTGTTCCAAGGTACCTGTAATATATGCAGATTGAATATAAAATATATACTACAAATAAATAATATTATATTTTATTATGTATTTGTAATGCATACAAGTAAAATTATTATTTTATTCCTTAAATGATATACAGTTAAAAACTGGTATACTGGTATTTGTGCAGTCAGAGTACATTTTATACATCTGACAGTAATACAGCCTTTATACCTTACTAGGTTGAAAAATGTGCTAACATGTTGTTTTTTGACATGTTAAAATCCACAACAACACTCACTTAATTTCCAAGCAAACATATTGCATGATAATTACAGCATGCAGAATACACGGAGGATATGCTTCTCAGAAACAAACCAACAGGTGGCAGCATACTCTACTTAAAAAATAACTATTGCAAAACTACTATAACGACCTTAGAAAAAAAACTCTCAAAGTTTATTTATCCTTACATTTTACCAACCTATTCCGTAAACACAATGCTTAATGCTGCTGTCCGAACAATTTACAGTAAATACATCTTGCATCTTGAAGTTTCCGGCTATATTTAAAAGGCCATATTTGTCTAATTCAAAGTTGCAGTCCCGCCCACATTGCCTTTTTTTACGTAAACATTATCGACAAAGCATTTCTATTGGTCAAAATTCTGACGGAATGCATTTTCTGATTATTCATTGGCTGAAGAAACAGTCAGTCATAGATTTGTAACGCGAGCTCATAAGGGGAAGTAGAGGACGTGCTGGAGTATATCGCTGGAGAGGAAAGGAGAGGGGAGGATATTGTCCCCCAGCCGGCAGTTTTATATAGTATTTAATCTATTCATTATTGCGTTTTACTATATTGTGATCAATCAAGGGAAGATGGCTCAGACAGATAATAAGAAATTCTTCGAGAACCTGTCGGGCGCTGGGAAAGCCATAGCAGTGCTGACGAGTGGAGGGGATGCGCAAGGTACATGACTCCCAATGAGCAGTCTATTACATTGCATTAGTGCGATTAGTGTTTATAACATCTGATTAAAATCCCGCAACGGGGTATGATCGTGGCTTCTGATTGTCAGTTTTGAATTGTTTCATCAGCGGAAGAACAGTTTAATGATGCCACATTCTCACAACACTGTAAGAATGTGCATTGTATTACTGACATCATAATATATTGAATTTTCATATGTGAAATGGTGTTGGCAGATGAGACGTCAGATAAGTTATCATCCAATGGCTCCTCGATAGGATGTATAGTTGGGGCCCTTTGAGGGGCCAAAGGGATGAAACTGTAACCACCAGTTGGACAAGGTCACAGCTTGCTACATTAGTGATGCTTAGGATCGGCGTAGTCATTAGATGCACCATTGCAGGTCTGCTTAGGCTGAATAACATCAGTTGAAATACCGGCTTACGGTGATTATGGTGTTCGTGTAGTAGGTCATACATTAAATACCATATAAAGCTCTCAGTTACCATGACGAATTACTGGAGTGGGGGATTTATTTCGTTTGTAAGGAATTATAAATCACTGAAATATCGGACTGGTTGATTCTTTACTTTTATATGTAACAATGCGTAGAGATCTAATGAATTCAAGGCATTCTAATATAAGTTCTTGTTTTTGTCGCTGCATTGCGGCATTCACAATGCTACATCATGTGACCTTCACGAAACTGCACGTAGCATGTCATTACACCACTATCCTCATCCAACCTGACAGTGTGTGGTCTGTTTGATATTAGACCCGAGCTGTGTTATATTGTACATCAGCACTTTTCTAGCTGTCATCAATATGATGATTTTGCGTCTGCGTCAACCAGGAAGTTGCTGTGCGTTTCTCAGTTTTCTTCTTGTGTTTTTTCGAACAGGCGCTTTAAAACCAAATTTGTTAATTTACTAAAGTGTGTTTTGTAAGAAAAAGTGTGTTTTAGGTGAAGTTAGGGGTCCATACTGTGTACCTTTTCTGTAGGTTGCGTACGTGAGGAGCCGATGCACGTTTTACAGCTGCGGAGTTACGTCAGAGGAAACTGAGTCATGTGACCGACGCACATACTGCTGTGTAGTTTTATACAGTTGAAAACACATACTGATGTTTTGTATAACTCTTCTTATTACTCTTGCACCTTGTTCCAGCAGATTCTTAAAGATCTCATGGAGTTTTGTGGCTTGTGTGTTGCCTGTAAGACCATCTACACTTCAGTGTACTTCTACACTGGATTAAAATGATCTTTTAACAGATATACATTGCAATTTATAATTAGTCTCTTTTGGTAAAACATAGCACAAATATTGATGACAGGAACTATCTCTAATGAATCAATATGTCCCATACCAACTTCCTGTTTTAATAGTAAATATGTCCACACAGTAAAGACAGCTATGCATGTTAAGTAATTTTAAGGGGCTTTCATGTATTTTCTGTATGTTTACATAGACCTTCAAAAAGTGTCACGATGCAAAAGCTTTAGCTTGTGATGGTTGTGACTCCTTGGATACTTTATTTAAATCTTAGTAAATTCACAAAGGAATACATATCTTACTTTTATTTGACACAATAAAAGAAAAAAACAGTCATACTTTTTAAGCAATCGAACATGATTTGTTGGATGAAAAGTGCAAAAATGTAGACTTACATTACAGGAGGGACCTAAGGAATGTCTACGCAGTTTTCACAGATGGTGTCTTTATCTTGCACTAATCTGCATCAGAACAAGCATGCACTGAAATATCCAGTAAATATTCATCCTGAAACTACCTTTATACGAATTAAGATGTTCATTTTTTTACACTGTCTTACTCAGTCTTTTCAGTTCATTGCAATGTGTTGCCTAGTAACAACAGTACAGCTCAGCTAGTTTAGCAAACAATATTAAACCAGAGCTAATATATATGCTCCCCTCTTAAAGACAACACTTCAGGGAAAAGAGGGATAATATTAGGATTAAGAGCTAGTATTCATCATAAATTAACTCCATGTGTGATACACATGGAGTACAGGTACTAGTATGGGGAGGTACAGAGACTAACATTTTAGTTTTCTTAAATCAGACTAAACAATAATGGCAACATTTGACCAAACAAGGCAAAAAAGGCCTGCAGAGAGCCTGTTTTTTTATAATATGGTTTTATATGAAGTGTCCAAGGTTATTTGTAATATTATACTGTTTAGATGCCTAGAAACCCAAACAAATAGGATCTAGCACTCCTAAACCTGTTTCTACCTGTTTTTCGTCACTATTAATTACCAGATATCCTATTCCATGATCTGATTGTTGTTTCTGTGTAACCAGGGATGAATGCTGCTGTTCGGGCTGTTGTCCGTATGGGAATCTATGTAGGAGCCAAAGTGTATTTCATTCATGAGGTGGGTGGGTCTTTATTGTAATTCTTAGTTGTAATCTGTAAATGTGGATACAGTATTGTTTGATTTTTCAAACTGGGGGTGGGTTATTTGCCTCAGACTCTGTCCGCAAAGCTCACCTTGATACCAGAACATTCCTTTGCTAACATATGGGCCTTATGGCTGTCTATGTTGCCTGTTAGTCTCTCCAAATGACCACTTAGTCATTTCCAATGTCAAAACTGTTTTACTATTCAAGAGCTAATAGGAATAAACATGTTCATTGATTTGTAAGTCATATTGGTCATATTTCAAACTTCTTGGCATTGCAGATATATTTCCCCTTAATTCAAGCTCATATATCTTGCCTTGTATAAATATTACTTTTCCAGTAACATCACATGGCGTCCATTTCACATTATCTGGCTGTGTTCAGGCAGCTGTCAGTACAGAAGAAACCCACACATCTTTTTCTGCCTACCTCTCTTCTTGTATTTTTAGCGTGCACGTATAACCTACACAGGCAAGCACCACTCACAATTCCTTAAGACAATATAAAAATGTACTGATGTTATTTTTGCAATTTGATTTGGTGCTACTTGTGGCTCAGATATTCACATGTCACATTTAAAGTAGAATGTATTTTGTGCAAAAAGTACGTTGTGATATTTATCAAACACAGCCGGTTCATTGCCAAGCCAGCACATTGCTTGCCAATTTCAGTAAGCTGGTTTATGTAAACACTTGTGGAAAACTGAATTCATTTTTGGTAACCGACAGGTCATTGAAGGACAGGAGAAGAGATTTTAACTGTGTGTTGTTGTGCTGACTTACAGGGATATCAGGGTATGGTGGACGGTGGTGACAACATCAAGGAGGCGACATGGGAGAACGTGTCCAGCATGCTGCAAGTGGTGAGTTACGAAAACACAGATGACCCCCCGGCCCTTCAAAGCAGTCATGCATACCTCTGCACCACTGAGTGCCACTGCTGCAAGGTTGCCGGTTACCATAGTGACCAAGCCTAAGTTCGTAGATATGTGTGACCTTTGCTGCTTCATGTAAGTGTGTGGAAGTCTACAGGAAGAGAACAGATTAATGAGGCGATACATTTCCTGTATTAAGGTTGCAGTTGTTAACATGTTATGTTTCAGGGTGGAACAGTTATTGGGAGTGCACGATGCAAAGAGTTCCGCACACACGAGGGCCGCCTGAAGGCTGCTCACAACCTGGTGCTGAGGGGCATCACCAACCTGTGTGTGATTGGTGGAGATGGCAGCTTGACCGGAGCCAATCTCTTCAGAGAGGAGTGGAGCGGCCTGCTGGCAGAGCTGGTCCAGCAGGGTATGATAATAATAATGCATAATGATCATAATACAATGTTTTGTGAAGAATAGTACAATGTTTTGGGAATGCATGTTTTTTAAAGGCCTAAGTGTATCTTATCAGTACACAGTACTCAATCAGTATTCAATCTCAAATGTCAATCTAAGAAAATTTGTGTGAACAAAAAAATTAAAAAATGCAAAAACATAGAAATTAGACTTTTGTGGCTCCATAATTGTAGTAATGTAGTTCATGTCTGTTAGCTTTAAGGCCATCTGTATGCTAGTATATTGTAGGTCTTAAAGTTGACAGAAGCAGCAGGTACAAGTTTAACATTTCTTCTAGTCTTTCTCTTCTGGTAAAACTGACCCAAAATATTAATGACTGAAATGATAAAAATGATTAAAAATATTGTCTAAATGTTGCTTTTGTTCTGACTGTTTTAATATTGTTGTTGTATCTTTCAGGTTTGATTGACGAAGACGCAGCTCAGAAATACTCCGCCCTTCATATAGTGGGGATGGTGGGCTCCATTGACAATGACTTTTGCGGCACGGACATGACCATAGGAACAGACTCTGCCCTCCACAGAATCATTGAAGTGGTGGATGCCATCATGACCACAGCTCAGAGGTACTTCAAAACAAGGCTGCAATGAAGGAAGTTACATTATCACTGATAAATAAATAATAATATAATGTGAAATCTTTCATGTTTAATGGCCAACAATAATCTATTAATATCAAAACACTAATCTAATCAATAATTTGTGTATTACAGTCACCAGAGGACATTTGTTCTGGAAGTGATGGGCAGGCATTGTGGGTAAGATTTTTTTAATTGCTCCGGTCCTTTTATGTCAATGGCCTGATTACTGCACATGATGATAAAGGGAGACTGTTCACTGCTCAGTCAATGTATTGTGTTTATCTGTGTGGGTGAAGTTATCTGGCATTAGTGAGTGCGCTGGCATGCGGAGCTGACTGGGTGTTGATTCCTGAAATGCCCCCTGAGGACGGCTGGGAGGAGAAAATGTGTCAGAAACTCTCTGCGGTAAAACACAAATACAATTTGTCACTGAAGAAACTTCTTGCAACATTTAATATACTTCTTAAGTGATAATGGTTAACTATTTATGCATGCCGTAAAATGCAGTTACTCCACAACACTGCTTGTACTTAAATGTTTACAGATTATGTAAGGTACTTATTCCACACAGATGACTTCCGGAACCCTTATTAATGTCATCGCAATGGGGAACAGGATCTTTTCTGGAGAATAATTTCTCCCAAAAAGTGTTTATTTGTACGTGTTTGTGACAGTATTATGTTTTTGTGGAACGTATGTGTACACCACCCCAGACTCGATCCAGAGGTTCGAGGTTGAACATAATCATAGTCGCAGAAGGAGCCATTGACAGACATGGAAAAGCTATTACCTCTAGTATTGTCAAGGATGTGAGTACTGAATGCTTCTGAAGGGAGAGAGCAAAAATCTGGAAAACTGCGGACCCGGAGTGGCCTATTCTCCAATAACAATTCAAAGAAACACAGAAACCTGGATCACAGTTTGAATACTGTCAGTGTAAACAATAAAGATCTGGGTGGTTAGCCAGCAGGTAGCAGGTTTGAATCCAGGTTCCTCCAGGAGGATTTTAACTCAAATAAGCCACTATCTAGCCACTTCTGCAGTCTGGACTCCAGCTTTTTGAGACTCTTCCACAGTTTTGTGTCATCAGTTTGTGATGTGTGTCTTACCCTCGTAGAAACGGGCAGGAATGAAAAGGCTGAATATCATAATAGTAGCTGAGGGTGCGATTGATCGTAACAACCAGCTCATTACCTCTGATCATGTAAAGGATGTAAGTACATCAGGCCCATAGAGGTCCAGCTCCTGCATCGACCCTTGACCTCTCTGACCTCTTGTGTGTCCTCCCTCTCTGCCTTTGTCCTGTGTGGTTTGCTTGAACACACACACTCTACTTTTTTTTGGTAAGGCACCACTAAGCATAACCAGCTATGACTATCCTTTGTTTATATCCTAACTACCACACAGCATCAGTGCATACAGTAAATGTTTTGGTGATCTAAAGCAGGGACGTGCACATTTTTTCCAGTACATTTTAGTTCCATTTTATTTCAGAGTACTGTGCATTTAAAAGCAAACCATACTGTTACTATTGCTGATTCGTAAGGTTAGGGCATTTTTTGGTATGTAGTTTATGACCAAATGTAGTTGAAGAGAAGCATGCTTTTATTTTTCTAGGCAATTGGACTGAAATTTTTGTCATTAGATAATAAAATTGACAGACATTGAGTATTCACACTCTGTAGCCATGTCTATATACAGCTTTTTTACACAAGACCCATGTGGGGTCCCAGAGGCCCCTAGGGGCCCCGCACTGGAATACTGTAGCAATGTTTAGACTAACTTGGTATGTGCATGTAGAAATGTCAGTGAAGATATTTATGTTCTCTTTGATGCAAGCAAACCTAAAAAAACAACCATCAAACAGGTCCTGCAGGAGTTGAACGTTTTACACAGAAACGGACTAAAAATGGGCTCCAATTTACTGACTAGCAGGGAATGGAATGCTGTTATGATTTCACCAATTACTGCTAACTTTCTGATTCTCTGCATGTGCGTTGCAGCTTTCTTATAAATCTGTCTGCTAAATGCATGCAATATCATGGGAGATTCCTGCCCTGCCTTCCTTGCTTGTGCTATAATTGATCAGAAATTTGTGTGCTATAGGCAATTTACATTTAAAACACAGTAATGATTCAGATTCTGATCACTGTTTGATTATAACAAATATGATTATGGTGACATTTTGTACTATTAATAACTATTAAGCTTTTGCTTTATTTAGGGTTTAATGGTATCTTGAATGATGTCACGTGTCCTAAAAGCTCTTAATTCCCTTGCTTCTCATAAGTCAACATGTTTATTATCCTTTCAGCTGGTGGTTCGCCGTCTGGGCTTTGACACACGCGTGACCATCTTGGGTCATGTCCAGAGAGGAGGGACGCCCTCAGCATTTGACAGGATTTTGGTAAGAGACTTAGAATCCTGGGAAATAAACAGAACGACGGTCTTACATAAAGTACATGAACAGATTAGATGTGCACATGCTTCACAAGCTCTGCTGTTACAACAATGATGCAAAGCATAATACAGACTCAAGTGCATTCTGAGAAATTATTAGAGATTGTTTTTATTATTAAAAAACAATGCAATAGAAAAAATTTACTTCTTTGCTTAACAATGTTGCTTGAGCTGTAAAGTAGTCTAATATAGGCTTTATATTTTATATGCTAATAATATATATAATAATATATGCTAATATATTTTCTAGGTGGAGGGACGTGTTGGTTATACAGATCAGCTCAATGTAAACATTAATGTATGGATCAATACACTGCAATGTCACTGTGGCATTTTGTCCAGATGTTAAGCAAAACTAGCCAGCCTTGAAAAAGGTTGAAACTTTCCTGGAGGAAGTTTTAGATCAGTGTCTGCCCTTTGATATCTCTAGAGACTTTATGGAGTTATGTTTTATTATGTTTCAGAGAAACTCAATGCTTCTTATAAAATGCCAATAAAGGGGTTTAAGAGGTTAATTTATATACTGCTTACTCTTCATTGAAATATTACCGCCAGACTGTTTACATGGAAACATATATTTACATGGTCATATAGAAGATGACTGGCATTACATTTAAAGAGCTCTGCTTACTGTGCTGAACTGACAATTGCAGTGGTGTTCTGTGTTTGTTCTCAGGCCAGTCGTATGGGTGTGGAGGCTGTGCTGGCACTGCTTGAGACCACCGCAAACACTCCAGCCTGCGTGGTGTCTCTGTGTGGGAACCAGTCTGTGCGGCTGCCCCTCATGGAGTGTGTGCAGATGGTAAGAGCTGGACATATGCCAGCACACACACACTCACACAAACTTACACACACAAGCTTGAGTTTACTGTCTCCATGATAAAGATCCACAGTCATGCTGTTCAGCAGAGGACAAAGCAAAATATTGTTCAATAAAACATAGGCTTTATTTTCAGTATGTAGTATATATTTTTCTTTTTATTAAATGTATTATATATGAATTTAATATATACTACACACTAAAAATATATGTTTTTCCTTTATTCACTTTAGATTTTGGGGTGAAATGTGACATTTCTTTGTGGGAATCAACCCAAACAAATTTTAATGGAAATACAGTATGATATGAAGGACATTGTTTCATCTATCTGACAGACTCAGGAGGTTCAGAAGGCCATGGATGAGAAGAGGTTTGAGGACGCTGTGCAGCTGCGTGGCAGGTGTGTTTTTCTTCTGTTAGGTTTTTTGTGTGAGATATGGTCTCACTTTGTATCAGGAACTTACAGGAGCATATTATCAGGAGCATAACTACAAATATTACAGAATGAAAGACTCATTTGCGTGTGTCTTCGTGTAACTTCAGGAGCTTTGAGAACAACTTGAAGACGTACAAACTTCTGGCTCACCGCAAACCAGAGTCTGAGCTTCCACATGTGAGTGTAATTTCCTAAGAAGGATGTTGTGTTTGTTTTACTCTGGTAATCTGTTACTTCAACTTGGCCACACAACACCTCTGTCCACTAACAGTTTGTGTGTTGTTGTCAACAAAGTTTGTTGAAAAAATGTTTTGTCTAAGTGTAATTTTTGAAGACGCCGCTAACAGCATCACTGCCGATCCCCTATTATTTTGTCACTTCTTTAAACCAGTGTCTACTTTTGACCGTTTCTTTTTTCACAAACAATTGCTTATAAATAAAATCACTTCCTGCCACATACTTTGAGTATTCTATTTTAAGATTATATTTTCTATTCTATTTTAGGAGAGTATTTCTATTTTGACTTCTATATGCAAATGAGCTCTGTTATGTTTGGCCGAACCTTGCAGGCTCATCAGAGCACACTAATACCTTTGGTGAAGACTGAATAGGTATTGATGTGCACCTGCACAGTTAGCTCAATATATAGACAGTTATCTGTAAATTAAATGTTGTAGTTTCTGCATCACAGTGAGTAATAAGTCAAAGAGCAGCTTGTCGAGAAGTGTTTAGTCAATAATCAATCTCTGTTTAATGTAGCTGTGGGCGGTCTGTGTTGAGTTAACGTAAGAGCAAATTACTCTGTGGAATGAAATGGAAAACATATTGACGAATAGTGAGTTAGAAACATTGCTAAATTCTTAATAGACATTGAGTGCTAAACACAGGAACACGACTGACCTAGAAACAACCTTGTATATATACATTTACCTGCTATATTCTAAAACCATGGCTACAATAAAACCATGATTTTTGTATGCTGTACACTAAATATCTGACATCTGATTTATAATAATACAGAAAAAAGCATTATTTAGAATAGACAAGTGAACATCAGCCGGCAATATAGATAAAGGCTTATGCTTACAAACATTCTGTTATATTACAAACTGTAACAAACCGACCAGTGGACCAGTGGTATGTTATGCTTTTATTGTCCTCCTCAGAGCAATTATAATGTAGCTGTGTTGAACGTGGGCGCCCCAGCAGCTGGCATGAACGCAGCCGTGCGGTCTGCTGTCAGAGTGGGCATCTCTGAAGGACACAAAATGTTTGCTGTCAACGATGGTTTTGAAGGTTTCTATAAGGGACAGGTAAATATATACCTATACCTATATGCCTAGGTATTTTGATTCAGACAAATAATGTAATATATATTTTTAAAACAATTTTTTAAAATTTTTTTAAAATTACAAAAAGATAAAGATGGTAAAAGAATCTTTTTTTAATCTGTTAACTATTTTGCCCATTATAGTTGCCCATAACTATTTAGTGCATTATGTAGTTAATGCTCATTGTAGTGTTATTATCTTAGCAACATGCTAATGGCAAATTCTATTAACTCTATATAATCTATTAATTAATTAATTAGGTAATTGTATTAAAGAGCAGGAAGTAATCAACAGCAAATTAAAACACTTAGTCTCAGTGAATGCTGAAAACAGCAAAGACATCAGTTAGTGAAACTGCAGTACAACAATGTTATCACCTTTAGTTACAAACAGGGTAATTAATTACAGTTTACAGGTTTTGCCGCAGACCTAGATTAAGACATAATCTACTAATGACGTTGCCAAGATAATGAAAGGAGGATTACAAACTCACGTGGAAGAAGCATTTTAATAATGTGAGCTGTGATTTAAAAAAAATAAATTAAAAAAGATTTTCTAGGCACAATATTTGGTTTTAAATTCACTGTTATGAATACACTAAATACCTTAAAAATGACATATTTCAGTAGACATCTTCAGTTTTATGATAACCTGAGCCATCTCATATAATGTCTAATAATATCCATGTGTTTATTGTCAACAGCTTCAAAAAAGTTTACTAAATAGTCGATTGATTTGTTATGACAAACATGTAGCATACATTTATTTGTTTGATAAGTTTGTTTGATAAGTTTAGCTTGAAAGGTCTTACCAATCACTTTACTTTCCTGTATGTTGTTTATTTTGTCCTGGCCAGGAAAATAAATGTGTTTTTAAGACATCCTTGTTCACTTATCTCTGATTCTGTGTTTCCAGATCAAAGAGATCAAATGGGCAGATGTTGGTGGATGGACAGGCCAAGGTGGATCCCTCCTGGGAACTAAACGGTGTTTATTTCATACACAGAATGACAAATCAACTTCACAGAACCCGATGAATAAATCCCATCATACTTTTTTAAATGGAATTTTGGAGTTTTTTCTCAACATTGCATTCACAACCATTTTTTCTGTTATGTGACAGTTAATTTTAATGTGAAGTTTTGAATGTAAAGTGTCCTTGCTCAGTTCTTCTGTATTGTACCCTTACAGAACCCTTCCTGCAAAGCACATTGACAAAATTGCAGAACAGATGAGGAAATATAACATAAATGCATTGTTAGTCATTGGAGGATTCGAGGTATGTGTTACATTCTTCATTAATTTGAATCATTTTAACTGTGTAAATTTTAAAGTATTTAATAAGCCGTTGACATATAAAATTAATTTTAAATCAATACTTTCATTTGTATTTTTACCTTGTATTTAAACGTCTATATAAATCGTCTATGGCTGAAGATGTTTTGTAACCTGCTTACCCTCTCCATCATGTTTTCCTCAGTAGCATCTTCTAAATTTTACAGCACTCTTGTTCTATTCATACTGAACATACATGAGACGTTATCTCCCATCTGCGCTGTTTGAAAATAGGATCAAAGTTAACACGCTCACACAGCACAGATGACAAATTAAGCAATTCTCAGGATAAAAAAATGAACCTCATTTCCAAACCAGTTCATCTGCTTTTCTAGAGTCATTTCATGCTGCTGTGTTCAGACTTCCTGTATCCAGCTCATGGGAATATGAGTGTGAAAGTGTTTGATAGATGAATGGATGGATGGATTCTACGTGTATTGTGTATTGGTTTCATGCTAGTGTGTTTATTCTAAACGTGTGCAAGGAGTGGGTCCTGCCTCATGCTCTCCGTTGTGATGGCCATGGCTTTCCACTTGGCTTCTTCCCAGTCTCATTCCCAGTCTATCCCATCGTTCCATCCCTTTTCCATCCCAGGCAGTGGTACACTAAAGCCCAGCTCTGCCCTTCAGGCCTACCTGGGGATCATGGAGTTGTTAGCGGCACGTGGAACTTATGAGGAGTTATGTGTGCCAATGGTCATGGTTCCAGCCACTGTCTCCAACAATGTGCCCGGCTCAGACCTCACCATTGGTGCAGACACGGCTCTGAACGCCATCACTGATGTAAGTGAGGCTGGGGGCCCACCCACCAGCCAATCTCATCAGACGCCTTCTGTTTACTAGCCAATCATATCAAAGGCTTCGCCTACCACTTACCACCAGCATGTGAGGTGAAAGCGGTCATTTGTTTTTAGCATGATAAAAAAATAATTATAAACCAGTTTATAGTGTAGCTGCTGGGTATCATAACTTAAAAAGCATTAGACTGATAATGTGATGCTAATTTTTCTTTATCGACTCCAAAACCTATTGAGCTGTGTTCCTTCCTGTTGGCTATATAGACAGCTGCCTTCTAGGTTGGACAATCTTAGAAGACAACATAATTAGATAGCTGCCTAAATTTCTAACAGTTTTTGCATCTGAAGCATGCATATAATAGCATTTAATGTATAATCAAAACTGGCTTCTGGTACAGAACCATTAACAGACAAGTGATAAAATGCTAAGACAGTAGTAATTAACCATTAGATGTCCACTTTGGCTTTCAAAAAACTTTAAAGTACAAAAGAAGTATCACTAAGCATGCAAAAACTGGCTTGGCTGGTAAACTCAAAGGCGAGATGTTAGCTAACAGGTAAGTTGAGATGACATCATGGTGGCATGTGTTGAACACGCTTTTTTGTGCACTGCATTAACCAGTCATAACAGGGCGGTGACCCTGCCTGGAGTCGTCTGCCTAGTTTCTGCATACAAATGGCTTAAATCAACAAGCATCTCACAAAGAAAGCTGCTAACTTACTGTATTGCAGAAATAGTTCCTCCCAAAGTGAAAACTCTGTCATCATTTACTCAAATTTATTTTGTCCTATACTGATATGACTTCTGTGAAACAGAAATAAAGATATATATACAGGATGTATAAACTGCTCTTTCAGTACAACAAAAATAAATAGAGATTAACTGTCAGATTCCAAAAATGACATAGAAAGCACCATTAAGGTAGCGCACAAGGCTTGGGAAGCCATGTGATATCTTTGTATGCACAGACCTTAGATTACACAGGAAATGTCCTGAATATTGTCATATGTTTTTAGCAATGGTCTGATCCAATCCAACATTTTGCATGTTCTGTTCAAACAGTTCAACAGTTAAAATATTGGCTTACAATATATTTTGATTAGCACAATTATCGTACAGTTTCAGAGGGCTTGAATTGTAGCATTTAACCCATGCTCTATTTTGTGAAGGAAATACAGGAATCCTTACTTTTTGTAGGTAAGTGATGACAGAATACATTTTTTTTAAATAACTATTCTTATAATGTACATATATGTACATACATAGTATATACTGCAGAACTAGTGAGCTGCTCAAAACATTGTAGCCCTGTTGTCAACCAAATGCTATTTGGACAATATTCCTCGTGCTATGTGTGCACTGCCATCACACTGCTGCTTTGGCTGTGAAAACAAACCTGATCCCTGCCGGCTCGCACCCAGCAACCCCGCCTGCGTACGAGTCATTCCCGATTTTGCACCTCCACCTCCCCGTTCTTCATCAGACGGAAGCCATGGCGACCGTCACACGGTCGGTGTGCCCCAGGGTCCGCTCCTGCACCAGTGCACCTCCTGCTGTTCTAATGTGTGAATTGTCCTGTCCCATGTGGTGCCTGCTGTCCTGTCCTTTGAAAGGCGCTAGAGTGTCTACTGCAGCTTTATGAGGCTCGGGCCAAGTATGAGGAGTTTTGCATCCCACTCTGTATGCTGCCCGCCACCATTAGTAACAATGTGCCTGGCACTGACCTTAGTATCGGGGCAGATACAGCCCTCAATGCCATTGTGGAGGTAAGAAACAACACAGGTAACACTTTACAATAAGGTTCAATTTGTTACCTTTAGTTATCATGAACATGTATTTAACAATTGTTGTATTTGGTAGTAAGTAACACTCACAAATGTTACAAAATGTTGTAGACATGCTGCTCTTTGTTAGTTCATACATAAATAGAACCTTATTGTTAAATGTTACACCCAACTATGATGTCAGAAAGAACAAACAAATTATTTTCAAAGGGGAAAATGTTTAGAAAATACCTATCAAAAAAGAAATGGACAAATGGTTTAATGATATAAAAAACATACAGTTTGGTTGTTTGCTTAATCTATAAGGTGGTTGTCATGTCACATAATTACTCTAAAGCCCGTATTTAATCTGGTTTATGTTCCCAAAGCTCTCTGTAAAGTCATTGGCTCAGATTCACTGTTCTGCTTACCACAAACAGTAAATATTTCCTGTCTACACACAGATTAGTGTTTATAACAGTGGCTAAGCAAGAAGATCTTTGACTTATCAATGAAGCTGGTCTTGTTGCATGGCATGTAATTTGGCATGACAGTGTTCCAGTGAAGCAGTGTTAAGTATTACCCTGCACATTTTGATGTAATGTCTGTGTGTTTGTCTCAGACATGTGATCGCATTAAGCAGTCTGCCAGTGGAACAAAGCGGCGCGTGTTCATCATTGAGACGATGGGGGGATACTGTGGTTATCTGGCCAGTGTTGGTGGGCTGGCAGCAGGAGCAGATGCTGCATACATCTATGAGGAACCATTTGACATTAGAGACCTGCAGGTTACCAACACACACAGCATTGCTGCTTCAAAACTGCTAGTGTCCTTGTACAAAAATAAATTGTGCAACGATTCATTTTGTACCAAGCTATAGTGTGGAGTGAATGAAGGAACATCAGTGGCATCTATTGGTCAAATGAAGGAATTACATGTTCTCTTTATTTCAGGCCAATGTGGAGCATTTGACAGCAAAAATGAAGACTAGTATTCAAAGAGGACTTATTTTGAGGTAAATCTGTCTGTCTGTCTATCAATCTGTCTATATCGTTCTCTTTCCCTGTATGTCTGCCTCTCTCCCCAGCTCAGATTAACGTATTTTGGGTCTGAGTGCTTCAAACATGGGAGCAGAGCCCTCAGGCGTCCTGTCATTCACAGCCCCTCACTCATAGCTTCTTTGTTTGTGTGTGTGTTTGTGTGTGTGTGTTTATGCAGAAATGAGAACAGTAATGAGAACTACACCACAGACTTCATCTATCAGCTCTATTCAGAAGAGGGCAGAGGCGTGTTTGACTGCAGGAAGAATGTTCTGGGTCACATGCAGCAGGTACTGCACATAATATCCATAAATCAGAGAACACAATAGCCAACAGGCACCATATACCTCAAATCTAATGATATTCTGTGGCAGACAAGCCTGCTAATTCAAGTGCAGAACAGTCCAGGTATTGTGATTGACTAATCCAATTTCTTTTAACTAGTCCATTACCAGAAGACAACAAGGACAGCTCTGGTCTTTCAGCTGAAATATTATGATCATAATTGAGCTAAAACTGTGGATAGAGAAGGGTCTTGTTGTACCTGTCATTAGTTAATGGGTATGTTTCAAATGGTACACTACCACCGAATTTACTGTTTGTGCAGTATACAGTTTTAAATGTGGACAATATGCATACAAAAGTTGAGAATTCTATTAATCCATACTGCAAATGAATTTACATGTGCTTTCTTTATCATTTACAGTCTATACCAGGCAGTAGAAAATACAATAGGATTCTATTATGAACATAGTAATCGTTTTCACCTTGTTTTCATCCACTAGGGGGGTGCACCTTCCCCATTTGACCGTAACTTCGGAACAAAAATTTCAGCCAAGGCCATGCAGTGGATCTCAAAAAAACTGAATGATAGCTTCAGACAAGGTTTGTATGACAGCTTTGTGCTTTCAGCAGTAAGCAGACTTCAGTCACCACTTGACCTTCTTTTTAACCTGTGTCGTTCTACCTAAGACTCTCAGTAATCTCTTTCATAATTACACACAACCTTGACCTTATTTTACTTGATTTTTAAGTATTACCGTAGAGTCGTGTATTTGAATTAGCTCAATTGTGTGTGTGTTTGTTTTACTCTTTCTGCCTTCCCTATGGGTGAATAAAGATGAAGGTAAACATTTGTATTTTACTCTGCATTAGTGACTTTTCTGATCCTCTCTTGACCTCTCGTCTTATTTGGAAAAAGAATCTAAAAACCAAAACTAAATTCCCCACAATATTAGTGCAGCATTGTATTGTAGCTTTAAACTAATAATATTAATATAATTAATAATAATATTAAAAATAGTACATTTTTAAGATTGTGTGTTTAAGTAAATAACAAGGTATAAAGATATCACTCATATTTAACTGTTCCATATCATGGAATCTCCATGGAATGTTTGTGAAACTCAACAGCACAATAAAAAAAAAAGCAAATGCATCTATCATAACTTGGAAAAACATTAAGAATTGTAATGTAGCTTTAAACTAATAATACTAATATCAGTACAGCTATATAAACTATTTCATATGAATAAGTATTTAGTAATATACAAATCTATATACATTGTAAAACATTTTACAATCAAGATTTATATATTTTTTATGTGTGTAGGACAGGTCAGTGGTCTATGTTTTTTATGATCCTTAGTGCATGATAATATATGAGTAAAGCTATACATTATGTCATTGTTGTCATATGCAAACTGTACAGCTGTTTCAGAATTAGTACCACTACATGTTCATCAACATCTAATATAGAAACATATGTTGATATATATGACACATATATGAATATGTGTGTGTTGTTTAGGGAGAGTGTTTGCTAACACCGATGACTCGGCCTGTTTGCTGGGCATGCGTCGTCGTGCCATGATCTTTCAGCCTGTGGTTCAGCTAAAAGATGAGACCGACTTTGTGTACGTACAATGCCGCGATTCCCACATTAATATTTTAAATCAGGATGAACATTCAATAACTTATGTCCCTTTGCTTTGCTTATTGCAGTCACAGAATTCCTAAGGAACAGTGGTGGCTGAAGTTACGTCCTCTCATGAAGATCCTGGCCAAGTACAAGACCAGCTATGACGTATCGGATTCTGGACAGCTGGAACACGTGGTCCTCAACCGACCCAAAGATTCTGAGGCCATGGCCACCATTTAAAGTCATCCAAATACTGGTGACATTCAAAGGTCACGCTTCAGACGGCTGCCTCTGTCCTGTAAACGACATCTCCGACACTTTTGTTCCTTGGGCCAGCACCTCTTTGTTGACGTGGCATTGTTGGGAAAATGTCACCTTTTGTTATTTTACAAAAGTCAATGTTATAACCGTTGGAGAATGTATGAAGCAGTGTTGTATAGTTTGATGTGTTTTATGTTCTGGGGTCCCAACGTGGACCTGCTGTCAGCCATCACTTTAGTGTTATGCTTGAACTGCACACACTCCTCTCAGAAAGAACACTCATGCAATTCCACTTTCCTGTGTGGCAACTTCCACGTTGGCAGAACACTGTTAGATGTTTGAATTTATTATTATTATTAAGTGTTCACATTTGCCTGGCCAATAAAAACCACAATCACTATGTGTGAAAACCTGTGTGAAAAACATCTGTGTGTGATTATAACACATGAATGTACCCCTCAGACAGGAAATATGGTACTTTTTTACATGGTACATTTTTAAGATTGTATGGTTATGTAAATAACAAGGTATAAAGTTATCACTCATATTTAACCATTCCATATCATGAAATCTCCATGAATCTCAATGTTTGTGAAACTCAACAGCACAATTAAAAAAAAAAACAAATGCATTTATCATAACTTGGTCATACCTGTTAGCACCAAGAAAATGGAACATAAAGTAATTGCACAGGCAAAAACTCCATAACGATTACAAATAAAAACAATACGAAAATGTTTTGTTTGAAAGAAAAAGATACACCTGGAATGATGCTGAATAAATCGCCAGTTGTTCATTTTGAACATTAGTGGATAGCACCTGGGGCTGGGACATTGCAATACATCAGACCAAAACAAAAGACTCAATTCTTCCCTGTTTACTTAACTGTAAGTAAACCTAAAATAATTAATGTCTTCAATTCAGTTTTAAATGTGAATTTAAATTGTATCTCATAAACTGGAATGTTATGCATGCATAGTAGGTAACCTGTAGCAACTAGATTTATATAATTTCTGAAGAAAATGGTAGTGGGACTTGTACTTTCAAGATTTCAAAAGTGATTGCCAGGCTATTGCTGCACTGCTGCTAAGGTGTACAGAGTGTTTATTAGCGTGTTGTACATTATGTGGTTGCTTACTAACCCAAGAAAAAAGAGCCCATCCCCATATCTCGATCATCCATACCCCCAACACACACAAAAAAATGAACTGAACTTTAATATAAGGTTAGAGGTTAGTTTCGATTCAAAACAAACCCTACCGTATAGTGCCATAGTGATAATTCACCATCCAACCAGATGAGGGCAGCAGTGTACCATCACTCCTACTGTCATGGAAGCACGTGTCCTGCAGCATGGTGGACCATGCTTCTGCAAGACATCCACTGCAGCTGCTGCCTGTCTGCTGATCTTCATTATGATGCATGTGCTCATTCTACATATATGTTGAACTTGCTTGTGTAGCCTCTAACACAACAGATGATTCAGAATTATAATCTGCAGTCTGCTAAAGCTAAATGCAGTGCAAAGCATTAACCAACATGACAGAGTTCGCCAACGCAACAAATGTAACTTCAAAACACAAATTCTTTAATCAATTATTTTATAATCCAATCCACACACACAATGTTGCGACACACATTCAAATATTAGCAAACCCAATTATTTAGGTTGATTTAAGTATGCAAAGCAAAGCTTGCGGGGTCATATGCACATAGGTAATCAATAGTAATTACCATTTCATCTCTCCCTTGTTATTTCATTCCATCCTAAATCAGAATCTGATCTCATTGCACTGATTAAGCCCTGGACGGGCTACCCATTTGTGGTTCGCCAGATGCTTGGATTCTCCGGACTTTAACTTTATTTTATACAGTACATCACTCCTCTTAAACACAGCACTTCAAATTAAAACCGCAGGCCTGTATCATTCTAATGCCCTGGAAAATAGACCATTTCCATTAAAGAGACTCCTAATTTCAGCTCTGTGGGGTCCCAGAGTGCTTTGTGCTGCAGATTTCTGCCTTTGATTCCACACTGCTATGGATTTCTGGAGAAAGATGTATGATCCCGAATGATATTCCTGTGCAGTAAATAGTGAACCCCCATAGTGGTAAAAATAGATTACTTTAAAGCTACTGCGATAACAATGGTAATGAGAGACAATAAATCTCAGTGTGTAATATTAGAAAAGCAATATTTCTCTTTCAGATAAATCGCATGTGTGTGTGTGACATGTGGAGGATGAATATTTATGAATGAATAAATCCATGAAGAAATAAACTGGCGTAATGTTCCAGCTTTTTCAGCTCGATAAAACGTGAATGATGAATGTGGGACTTTTTGATGCTTACTTGCAGGCAAATTGAACAATTTGGTGGCGTACTGTACAGTGTACAGTATTTGACGCTGAATGTTTCATTGATTAGGGGCTGTGCGCTTCACCACTTTCTCATGTGTTATTGGAGATGTGTATCGAGGGCCTTAAATCTGCTCTCCAGCACTTGGTTTTAAACGGTAAAGAAAATGAACAATGGTTTTCATATTCATCAACAGGAATCAGTGTAAGCATTTTTTCTTGCTGGCCTTGTCAGCCAAGTACTTTAATTTGTTTACCTGCTCTGGAAGTATTTTTCCTTGCAAAAATATTGCTATTTTTACCAAAATACTTTTAAATTAAGAGTCTAAAGCCAAGTTTATTTCTTTACAAAACAATTTTAACAACACATATTTTTAAAAGTTAAATATATTTTATAAGAGTTTAATATTAGCTGTGTAGGTATTTTATTGCTGCTGCAAAATTCATTGCCACAATGTTGGAATTTCCCTCTGTGCCATGAGTCAGAAGAGCCTATACTCATTTCTTTATAATATTCCGATGATAAGATATGGCTGGTGTCCCTAAAAACCTATGGGTTTCAAAATAAAGACTCTAGGAAGGCCATGGGACCTACCAACAGAGGCTAACTAAAATAGGCTAAACAGACAAACCCCTGAACATGATCAGACCAGTTTGGGTTTCTGACCCAAATTTTATCAAGCTAGTCGCAAGTGCTATAAGTTTCTAAGTCAGCAGGAAATGTGATATTGCATGGCATGCAGGTAAGCAGCATTAATCAAGTTTAATGTCAAGTTCTAAACAATCACAGCTGCTGTTCCCTATGTTGGTTTGCAATGCAGAACATCAATCACAACTATACAGCACACCAGTAGAAGAAAACTCATCCTTCAACTATGATGCACTCATAGTTTGCTTTGATTCTTATATTTTATTGTAGGACAAACTACAGCAGGTTTACAAAACTAGACATCTATCACGCCACTTTTAGCACACAAGCCGGCAACACTTTGCTGTCTTCGCTGTTTTCCGCATGCTGACCACTTTCTGTAGATTATGAGACTAACTGTGGAGTTTACACGCAGCTTGAGTCGGCGAGCTGCTGTTTGCTCAGCACTGTTGGGAAGCTCCATGATTTGATATATTAAACTTAATATCTCAGTGACATTTCTCGGGACAGATTTTCATCGTCAGAGTTTCATCTGCACTTTTGGGTCCCCTTCTTGATAAATGACCCTGGACGTTAATTCTCTCCTTTCATCTCTGCAGAGCGGCAGAGGCCGGCTGCTACCACGCCGAGGAGAGAAACTTTCAGTGGTGAAAGGGAGAGAGCAAGAAAATGGACAGCGCCATTAATGGAATTGACATTAATTTGACAGAGTGCTGGCTAACATATGAAGTCGCTGCCAGTTCATAAGAATAATATTAAGCCTGCATTAGCATGCAAGGATGAGGCTTGGCACAAATGACATGCGTTTTTGAAGGAACGTAAAGTGTGGCACATAAAAAGAAAGCACACCAGGATACGCTGTTCAGCCGGCCTGGCTGCAAAACACTGTAAAGAGGTTTATGAGGTTTATGACATTGTGCATACACACATAATGACAGCGAGCGACGCATGGCTTTTGGGCCCTTGAGAGAAGCAATTATGCATGTGCATTCCAAACAACAAACAACTCCCGTGGTGCATCCTGACTTGAAGCATGTAACATGTAACAGCCAAAGGCCATTACTGATCCCCATTAACACTAATCAAAAACCACTTTACTTGATAAGAACCAAGGGGTCGTCTGCAAATGACCCACAACATCCAAACCCAACTGTTATTGACCCACCCCAATCAAGGTAACAGTTAGGTTTACAGTCTCTGCATCAATAAAAAACAGTAACAGGATTTCCAATTATTACTATGGGGGAAAAGGCTAAAAAATGCCTTTCTCGAATCAGCTTGAATTTAGCTTTTGGGTTATCTGCCTGAGAGGGGATTTGACTGGTCTCCAAACAATATGGCTCCAGAGAGACTTTCTCTGCTGCAGAATGTAATTATGCAGATGTAGTTAGAGTGTGTGTGTGTGTGTGTGTGTGTGGAAGCGATCACACACTTCACTTTCATGCTAGAACTCAACCATATTGAATTGTTGAGTGTGACTTACAGAAGGCTTCGCAGCTGGAGTGTACAAGCACAAGGACAGAGCTGTGACAGACTGTGGGGATGAACTAAGTAATAGCTCACCCAGAAATGAAACTTCTGTCATCATTTACCCGCACTGGTGTTGTTTCAGCACCACAGGACTTTTATCTGTGGAACACAAATGATATTAAAAGGTGAACCCAGGGTTGTTGCTTGATTTCACAGCACTATTGGATGAAACCCTCCTCTCTGGATCCAATGAGTGGGCTATAGCTACAGGAAAGCTGAGCTACAGCTACAGCTCAGTGGTTAGAGCTTGGTGTTAACAACGCCAAAGTCATGGGTTCAATCCCAGGGATTGCACATACTCAGAATAAATGTATAGTATAATTAAATGTAAGTCGCTTTGGATAAAAGCGTCTGCCAAATGCATAAATGTAAATGTCTATACTACATAATACCTTTGGTGCTCCCTAATTCCATCCTTCATTTTAAGATTAACTATACCTTTCATATCTTTCATGTCATTTGGATGTTCTGCTAACTAATAATATAGTTAATATAGCTGAATACAGCTGAACCAACTGGAGTTACAGAACAGTAAAGAACAGTAAGTCTATTCTACAGATAGATATTATGTTTGAAAACTCCATCTATTGATATTTATTGGTGCATTTCTTTATTTGTTTAATTGATCACTGGCCAAATGGCGCTGCTGTAATCTGCTGCCTCCATCCTAAATGAAATTACACATTCAAGGTTTGATACAAAGGCAGATGAAGGCATATTTGAACATTCAAAAATATGCATTCCCAAAATTAATTTCATCTCCAGGGTTCATGCATATTTAATAGAGAGCGCTAGAATATCACAGGGTAATACAATCCCAGCAAGTAGAGAGAGAGAGCAAGCGCAAGATCTGCAGTTGTTGTCATGAGCAATAACTCTCTGCGGTGCTAGGAAACAAAATAGGCAGGATGCTTTTGATGAAAGAGCTGAGAGTGTGGAGACCAGGTTAAATGCTGAGGAGCCGCAGGGACTGTGGGCTTCAGCTCCACTGAGACCTCCACATACCGGGAGAAACGCTGATAACTGACAATAATTGACGAGTCACATGGACAACATCTCTGGAGACTCAACTGCGTCTCCCTTCAGTCATACTAACCAGTCACTGGATTCACAGACATATACTTGCGACAAAAACCCAATTATTACCCAAAAAGAGATAACAATTACCCAAAAATCCATTATTACAAATCAAAATAGGCTGCCCAAAGTTAAATTAAGTTTGTAGTGACGGAAATTGGATGTAAACATGGCGTTGCTCATGCAACTCATGGGACCCTGGACAAAATTGGGCCGCAGTCTCCATGTACTCAGCAGTGGAAAATCATGTGTAAGGCAAAATAAGAAAACACACTAAAAAACAATTTGCAATAAGACATTTTATTCTTAAATGAACAAAAATGATAATATTTAGTTATTTTTACCATTGAATATCCTTTTCACTATAAGATGTCATACTAGCATGGCCCTAGACAAGAAAAGGTTAAATTTATTACAATTTAAGTTTTTTAACAAAATAATTACAATATTCATGCAGTTGCTTTATTTTATAGTATATTACAGGCCACATTATTGCAAACATATTGGGAATAGTAGAAAGTCAAGTAAGAAGGGTCAGCATGTGACCAGAATACAAGCTACATATATGTGTAAGCTGTACACATACTGTTATTAAGTAAAACTGTATATATTTGTAAACTGTAAACTCTACCCACTGTGATTTCATAGCCCCCCACTCATTTGCATGCCTCTTATGACAGTAAGTGTTCGTTTGTTATTTACTCATTGTGCTCATGGTGCGGATTGTGTATTCCTCCTGTGTGTGAAAAATGAGGCATGAAACAGCGTTGTCATGCTGAACAGAATTTTAATTACTGACTGTCGCTCTCCTCAGTGTGTGTACGCCCCAGCAGCTCTGAAACAACGGAGCCCAATGCGAGGCAAGTCATCGTCATTACAGACACACTAGCCGGCTTCCTTCTAAAAGCTGCATCAGGACACAATTAAAAACCCGCCAGCCAAGCTACCATTATACCACCTTGGTTAAAAAAAGGTAAAAAACGAATCAATTTCCAGGCAGAGTCTATCTGGAATATGAAGCATGAGTAGCAAAAAAAAAGACTCATTTATTTGCATTTAAAATGTAGGTTTTAATTGAGACTGTTTTGATAATTAGGGAGGAAGAAATGACATGCTTTCCGCTCGTGTGAGACGTGCAACCTTCTGCCGGGAAACCAACTGATTCATGACAGCATACCCAATCAACGGCGAAGCCCATGCCTCCAGGCCTCTTAACCAAGGTTAAAGAAACTCATCAAAATAAACCCTATTCATTAGTAGACTTTGCCTGCTGACACCCATGGCAGTGGAGAGAGCTATTGCAGTCATGCACACACACCCAGGTCCAGTAATTTATCTGCACCCTTGTCTTTGACGTGGGCTTCTTTTATGTCCTCACGGCCTAAATTGAGTCATAAAAACGTGTAAAAATAACAGCATAGTGAACCTTGTACTAGCCACCCATTTTTATTTTGCCACAGGTCCCCAGTGGGCTGTTTTTGGCCACATTAGAACGCTGACACATTAATAAGTTTGGAGATATTTACACATGTTGACCTCCATCCCGACAGCTCTGTAGTTGGGCCTGTTGCTGAGTGCTAAAGTTGAATTATGTGTAATCATCGTGAGGGCTGATACCGTGAGGTATGTTGTGCTTTGTGTCTGTGTGGTTGCCTGTTTACCCATGGGGTCCTGAGAAAGAAAGGCGATGCAGGTATACAAACCAGCACAATATTGGTCTGGTTAATCTTTAGTCTGGTGGGAGAGCAATAAATCTAGAATATGACAGGCTGAAACATTTCCTTGCATTAAGTTATCTATTAACAGAGATTTGTCCTGAAATAATTTTTTAAATTTCAGGACAAATTGCTTATTGTTTACTAAGAAATCCAAGCAGTAACCTTATCCAAATACCACAATATGAAAGTTATTAAATCAAATTACTTTTAGTTACATTTGTATGTAACCAAATGTTAAAGATTCAGGGGACCAAATGTTTAACAATCTGCCACTGAAGTACAGATGAAACACTATTCTGAATATTGGAAGGGGTAGGACGTGACAATGTTGGTTTTGTTTTGCATTACATGCAAATAAAGACAAGACCAAGTCAACTTTTACTTGAGTGAATTAGTACACAGACAAAACACATGCTTAAACATACTTACTGCTTAAATTGCACTGCTTATCTTAGAAAGAAAAAATACTGGTGAAGGCTTTGTATCGATAAATTTAGTTTTTCTGTAGTGGCTATAACAGTTGGCAGCTGTATGAATTCAATTCAATTTTATTAAGTATCAAGTATTATTAAGTATTAGTATCAATTGTAGGAACACATCTGACTGGAGACCAGACCATTGTTGTCATCTCTGTGAGTGATAATGTTAGGCTTTGTTACAAAACCTAGTGAGCTGCATTGCTGTCTACCACGTATATGCAACTGAAATTGATTTGGTTTGCACTATCCGTCATATAAACAGCACTGCTCACATGAAGCTCCACTTAGGTGATAGCTTTAATCATTTGGTTCTGGAAGAATCTGGAATCTGAGCAAACGATACAGTTCGAGACATTGTTGAGACAAGGGGACATGTGATCACTAGTGTCTTATTTCTCCAAAAAAAATCTGTGTAAGTGTCCATATACAATATTTAGTCTCATTGTTAATAAATAATAATGTGTAGCCTGATATATTTACATTATTAAGATATTGGCCCTTAAAAAAGCTTTACTATAGTGGCCTATTTTGTGTTAGGAACATGCAGTGTAACAATTCTTTTAAAGGGTAGCTTGATTGTAGGATAATCACTTTAAATTACGAGCAGCCTTGTAGTTTGGAAAGCGATGTTTTCAAAGTATCTTCCCCAGCCTGTCTATTAACAGACAAGCAAATCTGTATAGGACACATGCAGCTCAATGTACCATAATGAAGTGGTGGACCTGGGGTTGAAATTCCCTGATTCATTAGGCCTCATTCAGTGAACATAGCACACCATAAATTACACTCTACATTGGCTGCTTAGTGGACTTAAATTGAGACAGACTTGAAAACAATTTAGGTGCCTGTCCGATAGTTTGGACATCTGCAGTCTTAATTGCCTGTTCCTCCAGTGAACTGGGATGTCCTGCCCATGTCCATCATAGGGAAAGTTAGCCAGGCTAATCTCCTTCAGCAAGCGGCCATCTGTAAAGGAGACAAACAAACATGCATCCACACGCACACAGAGCTGCAGCAAGCATGCAAACAGGCTTCAGATGTCATCCAGTCATCGGTCTCCTCTTCTGTGCAGTGACTGTGGAAATATAACAGTCTTCAGAAACGTTTCAAGCAGTCTGGCAAAAACACAAATACAGGCTCATCTGTGACGAATGACTCAACTGGATCTCTTCCATTACTCACACTCGCCGCTCTGAGGAAAATCATATTTCATGTTCTTATTACGCAGTTTCATAAATACATTACTGAAAGCTTTATCATAAACACAGGGCAAAAAAACGCCGCATTCAGCGACTTTGTTAGTACATTGATACACATTGAAGCGTTTGATCAATGCGCCTAAAGCCCATCAAAGGCTGACTGGGTGAAAATGCTGCATCTATGTGAATTCGAGGAATACTATTCAAGAGCTTTTACTTCTGGTGTGTGTGTGTTTTTGGGGGCGGCTGTACTTCAAATATCTCATTTAATCTACAAGTAACTCAGGTTTCCATGGCAACAAAGCAACAGTGAGGCGGCGGAGATGCATGCATGTTTAAAGGGTTTTTGGGGAGAGTCTGGTTGGGAAGGAGAGCGCTGCAGGTCTTTGGCAGGGATACTGCTGGACAGGGATCAAAGATATCATCTTTGAGATAACATTTAAGATATAATCTCATCTCAGAGGGTTTAGTGCAGAGTTTAGTGCCAAATCTCAAAAGCAGCTCGGTATTAAAAGAAATAACATCCTTAATATTTTTTTTATTATGTGTTAAACCTTGTGTTTAAGCAATAAGGTATGAGAGATTGTGCAATATTGTGCTATATTATGTAACCCTTCCAGTTGTGACAATATTTACAATACAGCACAGCGTTTCAGTGCCTTATTGCTTTTACAACAAGCATCATAATGACTGTGACGTGCACTGTATGTTTGTGGGCAGGTTATGTAGTAACAGTCTATTACGTCATAATTTGGCTTAAATCTTTGGAAACACAGTCCTTTTCTGCTAGAAGTTTTTGAGCTCTGGCACTATTTCAGTGGAAAAGTGTTTCTGTCTTCTCTCTTTTCATCTTTGGATAAAAACTGGCTCAGTCTCACCATGGTATCATTCCCGTGCCCTTAATTAGCATCCAATTAAGGATTCTTTTTGTGGAGCCATTGTAATTCTGCACAATGTCGACTCCCCGGGGAGCAGACAGGAAGCAAGTTTGACACCTAAACATTTTTGGGCCAAATCTCTCTGCCCCTTTTCTCAGGTCACCCAACCAAAAGTGAGGGCGTCCCTTCACTTTTGAAGTCCCTGCTAAGTGACTCCAAACTGGAAGTGTTCATATTTCTTCGTTTGTAAATTTGAAGCTTATTTTGAAAGCTTTGACTCTGAATTAGCTTTCAAAACTAAGGCAGCTTAGCGCACTAAATTTTTGATGCATGGCAGCATTTGTGAGTCTTGTCAGCGATATGGTTTTTAAACACATGCCTTCATCGTTTTAGTCCATACAGAGGTCTTGTACAATACCACCTACCAATCAACAGACGTTCAGCACAGATTTTTCTTCTACGCTGACAGATGCTGAGTCGCGGCTAATTGGTTTGCTTTGGAGATGGCCAATGAACTACTGCTGAGGCATGTAAGTGGATTCTTTGGCTTGTTTGCATGAAATTATCCCACCGTGTGGCACAGCGAGTGAATTAGCCCAAAACCCTTAGAGCTCCATAGAATTATGATAAGTATGTTATTTACGGCGTCCTCTGCTGTATCTCTCATGAAGGCAAACGTCATTACAGAAAAGTGAAAAATTTCGGCGCCGATAACAACTCTCTCAGCTGTGTGTTTTGAGCAATTTACATCGCATCAATTTTTTGCCCCTCAACACGATTTCATTGCTGCCCCTGAAAATTGTCAGGGAGATGACTGACATCATGTAAATTCATGAACACGAGGAATAAAGTGTGTGTGTGGCGCGTCTCATCGAGCAGGGGGAGGGGCTGATGTGTTTTCCACACTCGGATCGCACTGGGGTTGGCTGAAATGCTGGGGTTGGCTGCACACATGCTGACTCAGGTCGTTTCTGACCATGCACTTTAAACACTGCATGCTTTTAAGAAGCCTAAATCTGACATGCAAGGCCGTTCACACGTAGAAACGATTAAGAGCGGAAAAATCATTGATCATTAGTAGGAAATGCATTACTCAGGAGACCAAAATGGAACAGATCAGCCAGACCAGAACATTTTGTCATTATTACTCACCCTTATGTCATTCCAAACGTATACACTGATTTCTTGTTTAACAAATAATAATTTGTTATGAATGTATATGCAGCTTTTAATACAACGATAGTTCACGGGGAATACATCTATCTATCTTAAAAAAAGTTTGGACTTTGACTACAGCACAGAAGTTCTATGGACTATTTTTAAGGTTCTTGTTTGTTTGTAAAGTAAAGTTTGGAGCTTGGCAACCCCTGGTTACTATTAAGTGTGAACAAAAGCAGTGTTTGAGTGTGTACATAATGTTGGAATTTTTATTTTGCTATAAACAAGCAAACCTACTGTCTGACATGGCTGTATTTCTCCATTACCACCCTGAAGAAAGACAGAGTAAAAACCGTTGATCATTAAAAGGTAATGCGTCACTCATAAGTCCATAACCGCTTTTTCAGGCAGTTTCCTCATAGCTGTGGTTGATGTGTCAACATCAATTCATTTTTGCTACAAAACCATCATCTCAGATGCTATTTCTGCTTCCCAGAATACCTACAGACAGATTACTGGCAATTTGTAGAAAGCAGTAAGTCTCCTCAGCACTTCCATAAGATGCGCTATGCTGAGCCTAATTCTTTACTGTAGCCAAAAGCTATTTAGGTAGCGTCTGCTGACACTGTTTGTAATAGACCTAAAAGCCCTGATTTAATCGAGCTCATTTAAACAGCGTAAAGCAAAACCTTTTCTTTTGATTTACTGATGAGATTTCATTAAAAACTAATAGTCTGTTTAGAGGCTGACGCTCCTAATCCGAGAACATGGCCTGTATTAGCACAGCCCACACTGCTCTGTGTAATACCTCCATTGATTTTCATTAAATGAATTATCACTAAATACACACGCACACACACACACACACACACACACACACAAAGTAACTTGCAGCAAACACTCTAGTTGCCATGGATATTCTGTTTAGTTTAAAAGAGAATGCGGTTTGTTGTCCTTGAAGTAACATGAAAAGTAAGGTAATTTTGTTCTGTATTTGGAAAGGCAGCAGAAACAGTCAAAGAAACCAACGTACAAGGGGGCCACACACACATACACACACACACTGTTCACTAATGACCTTTTGTTCTTTGACATTTTCATTAAGACACAAAGAAGGTTCTGGTCTTTATCAAAAGCATTTGCAGCCAGAGGAACGGTGGTTTAGTGATAATGGTCTTGGCTCTGATGATGTAGGTAGAGATTGCTGCAGGTGCGAGAACGTGAGATGGAAAAATGTTAAGATCACGATTTTAGAGCATAATAACAAATAGAGATAACGCAGGTGTGATTTCAACAAGCTGCAAACAGAAATGCTGAATCAAGTGAAGCTTAAAGGGTTACGGTTTCCCCAAAATGAAAATTCTTTATTTTGTGGGTGCGTAAATGAAAATCTCATGTCACTCCAAACCCACATTTTTCTTTGGCAGAACACAAAAGGCAGAATGCTTGGATGCTCGTTTCATACAATGAAAAGTAAATAGGCGGCACATGCTATAGAGCTGCAAAAATAAAATAAATGCAGTATAAATTGCTCCATATGAGTAGCTTTGTGTAAAAAAATGCTATGCCCTCCTTCATAGCTATATAGTAGGTAGGGAAAGCAATTTCAGAGAGGTTAGAATAGCAACCAAGCTTTGAAAGCATAAGATTCCACCCTCCCTTCAAGTGCTTTTCAAATCTGAACATACATGAACATACATAGTTTGACAGGCAAGAGAGACATCCTATCATTGCATTTGGACAATATTGTTTTTGTGTGAACAGTGTGCTAAATATGCTTTTTTGTGTTCACATAACAAAGTCAAACAGGTTTTGAATGACACGAGGGAATAAATTATACCACAATTTACATTTTTGCATCCAAAACAATTGAAGAGGTCAAGAAAGCATGAAGCTGTCAAGAATAAACCGAATTAAAATTGTGAAATTAAAAAAGTGCATTTGCAAAAAGGTGCCTTGTCATTTTGCAAATCCTCTTAACAAAATAAATAAATAAATACATAAATAAATGCAATAAAATTTAGGGTCTAGTGAGCATAACTATAGAGGATTGACATAATCAAAATCAAAATAATTGCTCAGAAATAACCCTGCCAATCAAGCAATCACTGTCTGTAATTGTCAGGCTAGCAACAGGCAGTATCAGCATGTGGAGCCGTTTCAACACCTGGACCGGTCTCACAACACAGGCCCTTGAATCACAAGCCTGTGACAGCTATAATTATACACTTTCCACAACAAAAGAGAAATAAATAATAAACAAAATAATATGTCAAGCACTAAAAGCTAAAATGGAACATAGCTGCAGGGAATGCTTCGCTTCGGAATGAGGCAGGGGAACAATGTAATCACATGAATGTAAAATGTAAATTTTTGTTCTTTATTGTCTAGCTGCAACCTTGGCAGAGTGCGGCCCTTAGTTGACTTAACCTTTCTTTCACCCCACACACTTCCACAACCCCTTCATTCAGTTCATCTCCCAGGGGCTTCGAGCAGCACATGGGAGTGTTTGTGTGTCAGTGGTAAACTTTCAACCCCAGGGCAAACCTGGAGAATGCTGGGAAAAAAATAAAACAGCAAGGTTACAGCCTTTCTGGACCCGCATGACAAGACGACAAGAAGGGAAAAAGAAAAAAATTGCGATCAATACCTTCACTCTAATTTAATTAATATAACAGAGTTTCTCATGCGATAAGACACATTAGCTGTGTGAGTTTTCAGACTAATATCTGTTTATGCCTCTGGCTTCTAACCATTACACCTTTCTAAGTCAAATCTCTCTAACACACTCCTGAGTTCCAGTGTGCCGAATCCATTATTATGAATTATTACGTTCTATAAAGCACAAAGAGGTAGAAAGTTGTTTCATAATGTTGTTTGAGGTACAGTAATAGAAGATATAACAAACACTCTGGAGGGTCTATTATGTTGTTTCTGTCGATTTTGTGCTGTTCTGTGAATACTTTTCTCAATATTTATTTCACTTTTGACAAATCCCCTTTGTGTAAATATGAAAGCATCAGAAAGCACTGTAACAGTACTGGGACTCTTATTTTGTATTTTCCTGTTTTGTTCTGTTTTTACCTTATTTGGTTTACTTCGTTTTATTAGTAATTACAATCACCTGTGTTCCCCTCATTTGGACTACTATTTAAGTTCTCCCTTTTCCTGTCTTGTTTGTCTGTTATTCGTTTGGGTTATTGCATTGGATTATTGTGAATAGTTTGGATTCCTGTTAATGAATAACGCTTCTGTATGTTTGATGTTTCTACGCCTTTGTTTTGGATTTACGGTTGGTGTTTGTATGTTGTCATAGAATTAAATACCTTTCTGTTTATTCCTCGTTCCACTCCTTCATCCTTGTTCCTACATCTCGGCAAACACTATTCCGTTACACACAAAGGGAAATCTGCACATTTCTGACTTACATAATCCATATGACTTTATGAAGGTTAAAGATAACATTTGCAATACATAATGTTGATTAAAAACTACTATCTGTAGATGTCCAGATAGCCATCATGTTTACATGCATGGTGCAGTCAAATTTGGATGATAGCTAGGACGATTATTTTACTTTAATTACTAATTATATTACTTTAATTACTGTATGCTTTGTAAACTATCCTGAAGTGTTTTCAATGGCACAAACACATCAGTATTGTAGAAAAAACTATAATGTTATTGTAAATTTCTAAATCTTATCTTTAACCTTAGTAAACAGAATTCAAATATACCAGCTGTTTATAACTTATTTTCACTCACTGCTTGTTTTTGCAATATTCTTTATCTGTTGTGCTAATCTGCAGCTAGTAGAGTCTTTTTCTTGCTTTTTAGAGTCTTGTTGCTTTTATATTGTGTGATGTTACACACTGTCATCATATCAGTTTCTATCTAAAAAAACAACAACACACATTTGATATGAGTTTATGATCATAAATAACATTCAGTGAAGTACGCCCAAACTTTTGACTGGTAAGTTTGAAGGACTAAGACATTATACAAATTTTAATATCAATCTGGCCATAATGGTTTTAAGGGAATGGATATTATGCGTCTGCGCAGACGAGGCGAATACTAAAAGCATTTGCCGAAGACATTTTCTTATTGCTAAATAGCTTTTCACAGACTTTAACGGCAATAATTTCAGCCTTAATCTAATTTATGTGAATAATTATTTGTAATCATATTTAATTATGCACTTAATGCTAATATGACTATTAATATAATGTAAATGAAGACAGGCTTGACAATTCATAATTTACTGGGCTAAATTAACATGCATTGTTTAAATATAACAAAAAATGAATTAACATTTATTAAAACCACACAAGTTATGATCTACCACCTCTACTATCTCATGTAGTACACGTTGGAAAGTGTTTAAGGGTGGGTGGTCTCTTTTGACTCAGTCGAACAAACCTGCTCAGATTTTGCGGTGGCCTATCATAATCTTAAAGATTGAAGGTATTCTTAGAACACAGGAATAAATGGTACACGGGGTGGTAATTTAATCGGTCACCACTATAATTGTTAGCGGGCCATACCAAGGGGGGCTGAGGGTCACTATGCGTCTCATTTTGGCAATAAAGAGGAAATAGAGATATGACCTTTTCAGTGATGTGGTAGAACCATTAACTAAAGGTCAGTATAAATGACACATTAAACATTACAAACCGACAAACTTTTAAATTAAATATAACCACACAGGATCCCAACTGAACCTTTTTAAAAGGTACAAGATATTAGGCCTTAATTATCAACACGGTGTGAAGGTGTGTGTAGACGAATTACATTTATTTGAAACTATACTGTAGCTCTGTTCCAAAGCTTGTGTGCTACCTTGCCACCTATATACTTGACCTCAAAGGTGGCATCCTAATCGAAACAGACATGATGTACACAAGACGCAACTCACAACTGATTCCAAAACAGTTTGATGTTAACATGCTGCTAAGCTAGCTACATGATAACAGTGCCTTGCAAAAGTATTCATACCCCTTGAACTTTTTCACATTTTGTCACCTTACAACCACAAACTTAAATGTATTTTATTGAGATTTTATGTGATAGACAATACAAAATAGCACATAATTGTGAAGTGGAACAAAAATGATATACGGTTTTCAAAAATTTAGGCAAATAAAAATCTGAAAAGTGTGGCGTGCATTTGTATTTAGTCCCCTGTACTCTGATACCCCTAAATAAAATCCAGTGCAATCAATTGCCTTTAGAAGTCACCTAATTAGTTAATAGAGTCCACCTGTGTGTAATTTATTCTCAGTATAAATACACCTGCTCTGTGAAGGCCTCAGCGGTTCGTTAGAGAACACTAGTGAACAAACAGCATCATGAAGACCAAGGAACTCACCAGACAGGTCAGGGATAAAGTTATGGAGAAGTTTAAAGCAGAGTTAGGTTGTAAAAAATATTCCAAGCTTTGAACATCTCAAGGAGCACTGTTCATTCCATCATCCAAAAATGGAACAAGTATGCCACAACTGAAAACCTACCAAGACATGGCCATCCACCTAAACTGACAGACCGAGCAAAGAGAGCACTGGTCAGAGAAGCAGCCAAAAGGCCCATGGTCACTCTGGAGGAGCTGCAGAAATCCACAGCTCAGGTGAAAGAATCTGTCCACATCAACTACTATAAGTTGTTCACTCCACAAATCTGGCCTTTATGGAAGAGTGGCAAGAAGAAAGCCATTGTTGAAAGAAAGACATAAGAAGTCCCGTTTGCAGTTTGCCACAAGCCATGTAGGGGACACCGCACATGTGGAAGGTGCTCTGATCAGATGAGACCAAAGTTGAACTTTTTGGCCTAAATGCAAAGCATTATGTGTGGCGGAAAAGTAACAATCAAGGCTGCTCATCACCCCCACTGTGAAACATGGTGGTGGCAGCATCATGCTGTGAGGATGCTTTTCTTCAACAGGGACAGGGCAGCTGGTCAGAGTTGATGGGAAGATGGATGGAACTAAATACAAGGCAATCCTGGAAGGAAACCTGTTGGAGGCTGCAAAACACTTGAGACTGGGAAGGAGATTTACCTTCCAGCAAGACAATGACTCTAAACACACAGCCAGAGCTACCATGGAATGGTTTGGCTCAAAGAATATTCATGTGTTAGAATGGCCCAGTCAAAGTCCAGACCTAAATCCCATTGAATATCTGTGGCAAGACTTGAAAATTGCGTTCACAGACACTCCCCATCCGATCTGGCTGCGCTTGAGCTATTTTGCAAAGAATGGGCAAAAATTTCTCATCTGTAATTGAGTTAGATGCAAAGAATAAGTATAATGCAGACAGAAGATGGTGAATGCTGGTGAATTTTGAATATGTAGATTTATACATGACCTCTTTTGTTGTACAGACACCCATTGTCTTTTAATACTCTTGTTATGATACACTACAGACTATATGTTTCTTAATATAAAATCCTAGTCCATTTGACCCTTTAATGACCACATGATCTTGGTCTCATCCTCACACATGGGCTGATTTAACCACACCAAAGGGGGTTGTTAAATGGGGCTGTGCTAATCACGCAAGGTCACCCTAGCAGCTAACTGCCTTGCCATATCTACAGGTGAGAATACCAGTGTCCATTTCTATAATACAGCTCCTCTCTTTTCTAAACTCCATTAAGTTTCACATAATTGTGTGTGTTCTCCGTAGTGAATATTTGATACCCTGTTTGCCCTCTGACGCTGAGCAGACCAAAGTAATCAGTGCTGGGCTTGTCTGCGGATAGTCATTGTGTACTCAGTGGATGGCCACCCACTGGACCAATTACTTTATTAATTATTAATTTATCACAAAGGTCGACTTGCCTTGATTGTTCTTGCAAAACTGGACAGTACAATGCGACTTTTGACGCTTTAAGTAGTGGTTAATATTCACTAAAAATGAAGGTGAATGAAAGCTAAGTGTCCTCTTAAGGAAAAAAGAGAGATCAGAAAAAGCACTTAAAGCAATCTGAATACCCTGATATCATTGTAAGCAATTATAGGGCACTACTGACATAAAGCCTGTTGTAGAAGGTAGGATAGGAGAAGGATTGTAGAAGGATCTACCATCTAAGATGCCTTGTTTATGCCAAATTTTAAGGCAGCATCACTTGTATTCTTCAAAAAACAGGCAATTCCAGAATTACCAAGATGATGGTCTAGTTGAGAGTGCTGATTTTAAATATGCTTAATTTATTGGATACTAATCACTGGTGTGACATCATATCAGAACTAGTCCTTCTCTGGTTATCTTCCTTTAACTACTTTGGACTGATATTTGCTTTAGTTATTGCTTGTATCCACAGACTGAGGTTTAACAGTACTGCCCTAATATCCATTTAGATGTTATTACATAAGATCAAGTATCTTTTATTTGATGCTTAGCTGTCCATGCAAATTGCAGCGAGGTCAGGCTCTAATGAAAGTCTTGCACTTGCTGACTCCCTGAGCTTTGCTAATTGGCCCTTTGAACGCTAATGCTAAAGAATGATTGATGGGCTTTGAAAAATGAGACTCTGCAATCAGCATTTGGCCAATGATGGAAGTCTGAATGACTGCGAAAGCGATTTTGGTCTCTGCGGCATGTACGGAGGGGATTGGTTGGTAAAATAAGAACTGAAAAAAGGTGTGTTATCAAGGTAGAATGTAATTATGATGATGGTAAATTACGTTTTTGTTTAGCATCTGGGTTTTATATACAAATCGGATGGTGGAGCAAAGCAAAACAGCTTTATTTCAGAAGGATCAGAGGTGAGGAATCTAAAGGCAGAGGCGAGAGGGTTTTGCTGATTCTCTCCATTCGCACTGAATAAACACTGTAATGATTTATTTCTGTTTGCATGGCACAGACGGCGAGCGCTCCTGCTAGCCGCTCATGTATTATTTGTTATGGTAGTAGTTTCCAGCTGTGAGCACCAGCTCGTTGCTTTTAAGTGAAACACTGGGAGTTCCACTCGCTTTGCTTTTCTAAAATCACCGCAGCAAAGACAACACGCTCATAATAAAGCCCAAAACTGAAGCGCAGAATTAATAATATTTTGTACTTTGAATTAATGAGGAAACATAGCCTAATGCAGGATCGTTTGTAACGTTTGTAATGTATGTAAGCAGCCAGCTAGAGAGGCTTTTTGTACTATACTGTTCTTTCTTGTGTAGCAGAATGTGTTGTTCTGCCTGAGATTTGAAAACAATACGGGAGGGAAGGAAGGAAAAATGAAAGGAAAATTGAGAATATTACCTATTTGCACATCCTTCTGACACTCCATCTGCCATTGGATAGACAACTAAGTAGTCCCACCCAATACACTATTGATCAAACGTTATTATTCCCAAGTCAGCTGGGTCTCCCTAATAACTTGCAAATTCTGTTTGGGTTTTATCAACAAAAGATTTTATGTGATTTTGATATTAAAACAGGCATGTGTACAAGACATCCGTATAACAGAATGTCAAAATACTGGTATTAACATAGAAAGTGGAATCAGGATATCATGCCAAAATGTAAGCATATCCTTCAGGTTCTGCTTAGTCTCTTACTGCTCCCTGTTGGCAGCTTTAGAGACTTTTGAGTTGTTGTTCTCATTGAGATTTAAAAAAATGTGATAAAAATGGAAAGAAAATTGAGAATATTTTCTTTTCTAAACTGTTTTGGCACATCCTGCGACCACAGAGGGAATACAGTTGAAATGCGAGCTACTGAAATGCCTTCAGCGGGTGGTCACAGAAAAAAATATTGAAACATAAAAAGAAGAGAAAAAGAGAGAGAGACCAAAAACAAAAGTCTGAGGTGAACTACTCTTCCAACGATAACGGGGCGGATGAAAACAGGCCTCGCCGAGAGTGAGGATCAAGACAAGTGAGGTGCGCTGAAAGCATGCTAGCTGAGTTTGCAGGAGCTCTGCCTCATTATGGATTCTGAGCTGCCGTTGATTCAGTAGAGCCCAGGTGGGTTGCAAAAGCCCCCACCAGATTCCTGCTGAGATGAGAGGGAGAGAGTTGTCACACACTGGTGTTTTTCTTTTTTTGATCAGAGTTTGTATTGCAGTAAAGTTCGGTTTGGGGGAGGAGCAAAAAAGCCTGCCAGAGCTAGCGGACCAAATGCACGTCAAACCGATGAAAAAGGCCTGCAAAATAAGACTAGTGTTAGCTAACTAGGGAGAATGATTAATTATTAAATTACCAAAACGCTTCTGTGCATGGTACTTTAGAGCAATCTGTCTTTTTCACTAACCACCTACAATCCAGTTTAACCATGCATGCTTCAATTAAGTGATTATTATTCTTTACAGCACAAACATTGCTCTTTTCTATGTAAATTAGACTTGCGCATTATTCGCAAAAGTCAGTGCTAGTCAGCTGCTGCTGCAGTTAATGTTGCTCTAGTACCACCCACGCAAAGCAGGCTTTAAGTGGAATTTTGTTTAAAAGAGATGTTTGCTTACATTTCCTAGCGTTCATGACAGCTGTAGTTTATCAGATTATGGGGATGTTACAAACTGACATATATATGTTATTGCGCAGTCAAATGCACTTACACATTTTAGGAGCAGATTTGGGTCTCTAGATTGCAGTGGTGGGATGATGTTGTACTGTCCCAATAAAGTATGCAAGATCATAGTGAGCTGTATTGTGCTACATCTAATGCAACCCTAGCTCACAGAAGCAGCCTGCAATATGGGAAATTGTGCCAGGCAAATTCTAATTTTTTGGGCATGTTCGCACCATGAGCTGATTTGCATAATTCCTTAAGTGAATCAGGTGCTAAAATAAGGCATGTGCAAATAAACGATGCTGTCTGCAAGTAAATTTCTTTCTATTCAACCCCAAGGCTTTGTTCATACAGTGGCAATTCCAATTTGTTTATCACACCTGACTTTTAAGACTGTCAGTAGTGATGAAATCGGTTCAAATATGTTTTTTCAATATCCAGTAGATCCACATTGTTTACCACAGTTATGATGCCTCAATGCAGGGAGACTTGGGAACTGTCAATGTGGAAAGATTGTTCATCATGATGTACTGTTTAATGAGATGGAAGCATAACTGATTTACACATTTGTGCATTTGCTGTGTCTAAAATCACTTAAATATGTGAAGAGAATACCATATAGTTCACCATAAAGGTAAAGAATGAGCAAAAACTCAAGAATTAAGATAATGCTGTAGACACTATTTCGCATGTATGTTTGGTATTAGGATATTGCATAGAAATAGGTATCACAGATAGGATTTATTTTCAGTTGGATATGATATTGCGGTCTGTCTGCACAAAGCCTCAGTCTATAAGCTGGATAGACTTACAAATGCATCCAGTCAAATGAAGAAAAATAGATGAGCCCCCAACAAAAACCTGAACAGATTAACTCAATTGTAAACAGATAACTGACTAATCCAAATTAAACATAGACATGGGTCATATTGTCTTCCTGTCAGACTAATCCATGTGATAACCATCTGCTCTTATGGTGAGAATCATTTCTTAGCATCAAGTTTATTATCCTGGTAAGGTAATCCAGTGTGCCTCAGGTTAGGTCAAACTGTAATTTGGTTGAGTGCCCCTAAAGATTTGTTCAATGAATCCTGATAGTTTTATTGCTAAAGGTGCAGCATTATGAGAACATGTTTCCCCTTAAAAGCAACCAACCGATGGCTGCCAAGCAACACTGACTTCAAGCTTCTAACTTATTCCAGCCACTTGCCAAACAAAGAACATCTTTAAATTGCTACAGCGGGCATCTGACCAACATCTGACAACATGAGAGAGAGAGTTGTTTTGTTGAGTAATCTCACAGGGATCTTTTGGTCCATCACACTTACAGTCAAAGAGTGAAGAAAAAAATAAACTGTTTTGGCTGATGCTTGGGAGTCTTTTCCTGTTAACCACCTAACATAACCCCATTCTCTACAGTGCAGTGCCAGAGCAGCGATTTAATCAAACCTGCTGAGTGGTCAAGTCCCCAGGCACACCGGAACAATAGCTGTAACAACCCATGCTCTCATAGACTGAGCCAGACCGATCTGCAACAGTTACAAACCTGAGACTGACTGCAAAGCTCAGATAAGCAGCATTTAATGAAATGCATGCACATGTTTTTTGAAAGTTGCCCACACCTAATCCCATGCAAACTGTGGCGAGTGAGTGCTTTCCAGAAGAGACAATTGCAGCTCAGCAAGGAACCAATTCCACCTGGCTCTACTACCATGCCCCTACCCTAACCTTTAGGGTAAACACAATGGCATGGTAGCCAAGTCTAAAATGCATTCACTGGTTAAACTGGTTGAGTTGGTGAACAGCCTAGTGTGTAAGTCTGTGCCACTAGTGACAGCAAATGGAATTAAAGTCTGCAGTTGATTACTAGATAAATGATAATTACTAGTTGATTACTAGATAAATAAAAAATCTTTTTTTTAAAAACAGGTTTTGGCTGGTCACCCAGCATGACTACACTGGTCAAAGCTGATCTACCAGTAACAATAGACCAGCATTGCCCCTCTGCCCTGTCAAACAAGTCCAAAATGCTTATCTTTTTTTAACAGGGTTCTAGTCCTTAGAAGCATTAGGATGGAGCAGTGAGAAAAAGAATAGGAGACAGTATGGCGTTAACATCTGTTTTGGGTAATCCAAAGAAATAATCCAAGTAAGTTGAGTATCTTGAATGCAACCCCTGTGTGTTGGCACACTGTTGCTCCCTAATATACCAAAATTTTGAACCTTATATGTGATGTTTTGAGTGCAATGACCATTGTTATTTTAGTGAAGCTGAGATTGTTACAAGGATAGTTTACCCAAAAATGTAAATTCTTCCATCATTTACTCCATTTTGTCCAAACCTGTAATTATTTTGCTTCTGGGGAACACAGAAGATATTTTGTATATTGGTAATAAAACAACAAGGGCACCAATTGACTTTCATTGTATGGACACAAAATCACAGAGACTCTGAAATACCTTTTTTTGTGTTCCACAGAAGAAAAAGTGATATAGGTTCGGAATGACATGTGGGTGAGTAAATTATGGAAAATTTTGGGCTGAACTATCACTCTAATACTGGGTGTAAACAGGGCTAATATGAAGTTCATGAAAAAAGAGTTGAGAGAAATATTAAGAATTTATTTTGACCTGAACTTTAGGACAACAGAAAGTAACTGCTTAGAACATTTTCTACCCTTCACCAAACACACAGTAGCAAAACACTCCAGTATACTGCGCACACTCTGGGACCATTTCCTGATGAGCACTACAATATGATAGGGTTATCAAGATGAATGGCAAGGCCTCCAATATTATAACTTAGACAAATTCCACCTTGTTGCCAGCCATTATGGATCTGCTCTCTAAACAGTCCACACAATGCCCCCAGCCGTCTCTGCTATCAATCAGAAGTCCCTCTGTAAATGCCAAGCCCAATAATTAATGATAGATTTACAGCACTGCTGCTAATGAAAGATTTACAGCCATAAACGATACTTGGCAATGGAGCAGCCGCAGAAACTATCTGAGCTATGACAGCGAGCCCCACATCAATTACTACTGCCAGACAGGTGCACATAATGGGCAGTTCGGCCGAGGCAATGACAATTGTAGGAGAAGATAAAGAATGGGGACGCCGCAGATGAACGGTGACAGGCGTCAAAAAGGAAGTGATCGACATGGGCCTTGCAGACAGCCGTTTAACCTTCAGCCTCAGGCACCAGCGGCGCTCGCGTCCACAACCATGCTTGACAAACTATTTAATTCAGTTTCCCCCCTCCTCCAACACTACACCCCAATTCTCAGGTGAAACAACACATTTCTTCCCTTCTGACATATACTTTCTTTCTGTCTCTTTCCACATATTGCCCCGCTTACAATTTATTACCTTTTAAAACCATGGTTCAGTAGTTACCCCAGCTAAGTCGGTGGCTTATTAGGTTTCTATGGCAACCTGCCACATCCACTTGTGCTGTGTTCCTCCAGACTGAGACCCCACAGGGTAAATGCGTGGGAGGAAGGATGGGGGTTATGGAGGGAAGGATTTGGGGATAGAAGAGCAAACAGGCTGTGCTGTTGCTTATTGCACTGTGCTCCATTTAACTGACGATTGACTACCTAGTGCGGCTCACACTTTGACCACAGAAACTGCTGCTGTTTTTCATCAAATTGCCCAAAAGGCAAAAGGATCATACACAGGAATACAACAGTGTTCTTTTTATTAAAATCTTTTGTAATATCTATTGATATTTTAGGGATTGTATTGTATGTTTAGATTTATGGACATTGATTAGATAATGTTCAATATGATTTGCTTGCTGTTCATTTTAGTAGACACAGCTGGGCATGATACAATCGACAGAGAGAAAAATAATATAAACCTCTTTCGATTACACATTTCAATATTGCATTTGAAATCGAAGTATAGTTTTCTGGGCCATAGATAATGAAATACTCTGATTGCCCCCAAAAAAATTCTTAAAGGTATAGCACTTGATTAAAGTTCGTAAGTCCAGTTTAGCGTAATCATTTGAGGCTGTTCTGCTAATGTAGAAATTTTAATATATCTAATATGATAAAGGGTCTCTGTGTTAAAAATGTAATAAATTAATTCAAATCAATTTCAGAAAACTCATACCATTGCAATACATTTGATGGATTGGATTTTTACATACATTATAGGTTCACAAAGTTCACAGTGATCTAAGATCGAATCTCTTTCATTCTCTAAATTTGTGTCTTGGCAGTGAGACTTCCTCCCAGGCAACATTTCCAGTTGTCCAGTGATTTGCTGTTGTCATGTGTTAGGATCAGGCCATCAACTGTTTATCGCAACTGCTCTCTTTGGGACAGTGGACATTATGCAAATTCCTCCCAGACAGTCAAATATGTGAAACTCAGAAACCCTTGTTTCTGATGTTGCACTGCAATCAATGTTGCATTGACAGCAACTAAATGATTTCTCAAGCTCCAGCATGCCTACTACCAAGAACACAAGGTCTAGATAACACAGGTACTTACATAATAAAAAACATGCATGAGGAATGGGCTGATAGTGGATGTAAAGCTTAAATAAAGAACAATAGGACTAAATATATGATGGTCTAGGATTTAGCAGGTATAAATAAGTAATGTTTTACAAAGCGTTGTTCAAGTTTGTGCAGCTTTCATAATTAATGGCTTTTATGTTATAATCAGAAATTACTTTTGACTTTTATAGTTTACACAATATCTACAGAATATGAGAATATGAGAGAATGTCCATATACAACCACCAACCCTTTTATTTGCCTTTAAAAAACAGGCAAAAAACAGGGACTAACCTTATTCACCAATATAACCACTAGGTTAACAGTAAAATCTCTGAATGGGTCAAAGGGGGTGTGAAATTAGAGCATGAATGGAGCAATTGTGTCTCAAGGTCACCATGTGCACTAACCTCCTATCTAGGGGCAGCTCCCTCCATGGGCATCTCATTTACACTGGGCCCTTTATAATGCAGTCCAAAGACCAGTTTCCCTAGCAACCACCCATTAACCAGACTTACATATTTTTAATAACAATCAGTTGGCATTGAGGATGTGATCATTCCTGGCCAGGAAAGCAAGACTGTATAACAAACCTCCCTTAAACATCCTGTTTTCCCCCAACACCTGTGCTGAGAGGAGAGGAAGAGGGTGAGGTGATTCAAGGCACAGTGGCACAGGGACAAACACCAGCTTATCAACTCTGTGGTTGCAATGTTGCACATTCTTTCTATAATCCATTCACAGCCCCCAAGCAGGCCTGGTAACAAAGAGGTCATTCTGTGAGAATGCATTGAGTTCACAGCAGAGGCATCTGCTGGGTGAAGACTGCAGCCTGATCGCCAGCTCTATCTATCCCTGATGTCGAGATGTAATTTTGCCAACTAGAAAATGTTCCTGGATCAACATCTCGGTTCTGCAACAACATTATTGTCAAAGAAATATTCCTAACCCTAAACCTTTTTACCTAACCAAATCCGGGCTCAAGTTTGCCAAGTCTGAAAGCATACTCCTAGACTCCCACTTCTAAAATCAGAGAAACATTATTGCTCGATAAGAAGTTGTTCAAATCCCAATTCCAGCCTTAAGCCTGACCCTAAAACTCTAAAATCTTATTGGTTGACAGGAGCATTGCTGAAGGATCCACAAGATGTTGGTCCAGAATCATCCTACTAGGCAAAATCACAGTAAATGTCAGAGAATCTGGCCATGTTAAGACTCTGCCATAAACTGTGCTCAGGCTGAGATCAATATCTTTCACCCACACAAACACACAAAATGTTGTGTATGCAGGTGGATAGCCTTCCCTTTGCACCTATGGGAATCTGTGTTTGTACAGTTTATGAGAAGTGATGAAAAGAGAGAAAAATTAAGGCAAAGATAAGGGCCTGTTCTGTTGTATTATGGAAGCAGCACAACCCACATTCCAAAAGGGTGTAAATATTGACTCAGCAGTGGACAACTGGTTTCAATTGCAGGGCAAACAAAGGCATTGTGCTGCGGCAGAGCTTGAATGCTCTATGTGTACAGATTATGCTGATTGTAGATAACACTACCCGCTCCACTGAAAGGGTCCCAAGTCCTTTCACACGATGTGATGCAGGATTAAACATAGGCAAACATAATGGTAAACTTGGTAACTCCATGGTGCATCAAGTGCTGATGATCTGGCAACAGTGACTCACGTTTTTTCTTATTTGTTAGTCTGAAACCAGACAGTCATTAGATATGTGTCTGATCACTTTTTGACTAGTCTGACAGGTGACTCACTTGGGCAGGAAGATTATAGGTTAACATAAACACAATGCTCTTTACATTCCAAAATAGAGTCATTCCAACGTTGATGAAATTTACAGCACTTGACTGTTTGTTCTTGAGGTGTGACGGCGGTGACTGTTGCCTTGCAATGGATTACTGTTTGATGCAGTAAAAAATGGCCTTGTGCCAATCTTGCTGTCTTACAGGCAGGGTTCCACCCACTTCCTGTGTCAAAGCATTGATGGATGAGATCAGCTCAGTGTTGCACCACAAGCATTGCAAAATGCATTACAGAGGTCCGAGCAGGACACACGTGCCTGCACTTAGATTGCAGACACTTGATGCACTTAGATCAAATGTGTGTTGAACATGCTTCTCTTGAACCAACATTTTTCTCTGGTTCAGAAAACCAGATTTAGATTCAGACTGAAAGTAAGATTAGTCTTTACAGTGGAGTAGTTAACTAGCTTTCCAATGACTGACTGGTTGATTAGTAAAGTTAACTTTTTAGTTTATCTATTTTTTCTTACGTTATTGTTAATATTTTTAGACATTATTTCTTTGAGATAGCGTGCTGACAGCATGCTGTGCTTTAGCGCGCTAACCGTAACAGTAACTGTTGGACTGTCAGCATGCTAAAACCCTCCCTGAGGAGTTGCGTCTCCCTTCATTCCCTTCAAAGAGCTGCTGCTGTAGGCATCAAAGCACAGCTTTTGTAATTTCAAGACCATTCTCGCCAGACTCCAAATAATTTTTAATTGTTGGTCTGTGTATACATCACCATTTTTTTATTTTCTTGCACCACAAGCATTGTCAGATTAAATCATGGCTCAGCAAGCATAGTGGGGCATAGTTCAGATAATTTTAGTTTTGGAAGAATGTGATGAGAAGTGCTTGAATTTAAATAAAATGTCTGACTTTTATTGCAGACTTTAGTATCTTTGAAAATCTGAGTACAGTTTAAGTTTGTTGATCATGTGTCTCAGAAATTCAAAAGACACATAAGAGAAGCAGGAGACTTTTCCTTCCTCCTTTGCCTCTCCATTTTTTCACTGGTGTGTAGGAGAAGCATTAATGAAACCTCATTTATGATTTTCCTTTTATTACTGGATGGTGACATGGACCTACATCAGCATAATTATTCATAGCTTTTTTAAGACATACTAGTTGGTCATACAACCTCCTGACTAAACTCATTTTAAACATCCCTAATGAAATGAGTGTTGAACAAAGTTTTAAGGTTATGAACTTTGTTGCTGTGCTGTTGCTCTAAAGTTGCTACCATTTCATCTTTAATTATCTTGTTTTTTTATGTTTTTGACTGTGTATACAAAATCTGCTTCACGCTCCCCATGTGTCATCAAGTGTAAAGCGAAGAACCTGTTATGCCAAATCTGTCAAAGACCAAAATATGCAGTAAGTTTTAAAGTCTGTTGAAGCGCTTGCATTGACTGGTCGGCTGTTCACTGATAAAGTGTTTCCTCAGTTGTTTTCCATCTCTGTAAATTCCCTGTATCATTCTCTCTATCACTCTCTCTCTCTTACACAAACACACTCTCATACACAAACATACACAGGAACTTCATAGTGGCACGCTCTGAGTGATTAGAGCAATGCGACATGACCTTTTCATTGTTGTGGTGGGCACTGGGTGACAGGGTGCAAAACGTGTCCAAATTAAATATAAAATTCATAAACAAACACGCTCAGGGGGTCTGTCACACACCTCAGAAAAGGACAGAAAGACAGAAAAATACCTTTCATCCATGCAGCTAAATGTCAGATTTTAGCATTTAGGGACTTAAAAGAAAAATGAGGAAGATGATTTGAATAATGTTTCTGTCAGCTGTTAGCTGTCTCCTTCACCACATGTCCCCGGGGAGAAATCTGCTACGATTTACTACAGCAGCGCTGCATACACTGACCGCCCTTCTTGTCAGTAAGAGGACTTTTTACTGGGTCAGATTTCACAGCTCACATCGATTTATACCTCTCTGTTTCTTTTTATCTTTTTTATTTTTGGTGATATAAAGTTTCCTTGTACAGCGATATTACAAGGGCTGTGGCATGAATAAAGAATGGGAAGGTTCTCTGTGAGGAGCTGTTTTTGGGCAGTATATCGAATGTTACTCTCTTATTGCTAACCAGGACTTAGAGTTCTGAGCACATGATATTCGAAATTGATATAAAAACAAGAGTTTTGCCTTGGGCATGTTGGGAATCTGAGTCAAGAGGAAGGAAACAGCATTAAGAGAGGATGCAATGCATTAATTGAGACAATCTGTTAGATGTTAAGCTTATTCCAACTGCGTTACCTCACCTGTATAGCCTTTACACATCAGAGATCAACACTACAGATCATTTGACATTAAAGGACTAGTTCACACAAAAATGACAGTTCTTTCATTACGTGCTCAGAATGAATGAATGAATTGCCATGTATGTTTACACATACAAGGAATTTGTTTTAGGGACAGAAGCTCTACAGTGAAACAGAATGACAGTGACAAGACAAGACACAGGTAATAAGAATAATATACAAATATACAGAATAGACAGTGTGCAAAACAGCAAAGACACAATATATAATATAGACATTCAAGTATGAACAGGTATGATGTGTTTGTACAGGTATGATGATATGTGCAAATATGAAATGTAAATAAGTGTGTGTTAAATAAATAATGTATAATAGTGTTGTGTGTACCATGTGTATTGTTAAGTGTTCATGACATTGTTAATTGTTCATGACATGGACTCATCTGTTGTTCCAAATTTGTCTTGCTTCATGCTTCATGGAAGGCAAATAGAGATATTTTTAAAAATGTCCAAACTTATCTTTTCTATTTAACTATAACAGACAATGACAAAGTTGCAAAAAGGACAAAACATTTTTTAAACCATCTTCTTTTGTGTTCCATGGAAGAAAGACAATCATATTGAGTTGGAACGATATGAGGGTGAGTAAATGATGTTTAACCAAAGCATGCTAGAAGCTGCTGAGCAAAACTTGAAAGGGGAATTTTATGAAAGGGTCTGTTCTAAATTAGTGTCTTGCAACATGAAACACTGCACTGTGGGAAGTCAGCTTCGTCAACCTGTGTTTACGTGGACCAGCTAAAGTCTCTAAATGGCTGTGCCAATCGCTGCTGATTTTCCTACAGTAATTAAAAACAATGAGAGTGCAAAAGGTATTAGACTAGGGAATAAATTTGCACAGTGCTAATTAAGTCTCCAGTATCTTTTTTGTGGCTCATTTGCACATACAGTTAGTTAACTAGCAGCTGTTGCACAGTGACAATAAGATATTTTGGGGGCTTGTTGGCATATATATGTGGTGAAGGAAAACACAAATGAACAGGGTTCATTCAGTTTTTTTGTTACATAATGACTACTGTATGTCAAAGTAGGCTGGCGGCTTCAAATATATTTGTGGTTTCATAGGTGATACTGATTCAAGCCTTTACCAGTGGTATCAATCAAGGGACAGAATTCTATCAGATAGGAAATGAGAACTTAGGTGGAATTTGTCCATAGCTCGGTTGAGATCACATCACCTCTGCACAAATAAAAACAGATCAAATCCAGAGTATGGTCCAGAAACAAACTTTGCTAGGCTTTTTTTTATAAGGAGGCTGTTGTGTAAGAAAAATCTAATAAAGACATTGTTTCTTATTAGGACAAAAGGAGTTAACTCAACTTGAACCTCAGATAAAATCTGCGCTTGTGCAAAGATACAGAAAACAGCCATGGAAAGGCATTCCGCACATAGTTACCCAGGTGCAACTTTGTAATACATTACCCAACTAGAGGCATGTCCTTCAGAAGACAAACTCTCAGTACAGATTCCTTCTGATGATGCAATGCCCATCCCAATGTGACTTTCTCATAATGCCATTTAAATATAAAGCAACTTGATTTCTTAAATTTCACAAATGTGCTACTAGTGGACTTACACACCTAACCCTCAGCATTAAAATTCAGCCAGCAATTTGTCCTGAACTATGTTTTCTTGAGAAGTACTGAGAAAAATTAGAGGTACTAGTTCATTTTCTTTGTCACAGCTGAGAACCTAAGAAGTAATTTACTCTATTCTCATATTCTCTATTACCACGACAAAAGACAATTATGTGTATTAGTGTTGTTTTATTCCCACACTGTAATCCTAAATTTCATGTCCTAGTAAATCCAAGGCATTCAATTAATCCTGAATACTACATCCTGTAGATAAATTACACACCAGACAATTGCATGAATGTAACTGGGCTCATATTGACTCATAAATTAAACGGTGAATTGAAAAAAATTACTTAAGTCATCATGCCTTGGCAAAGCACTGTGACACAATCCATGAGCTGTAACACGGATGTAATCCACCTGCATTCCATATCATCAGAGTGTGTGTGGTCGTCATAGCAACAAAGCTGAAACTGGGACAGTGAGTGATAGTATGTCTGGTATGCTCGGTATACATGCCAAGAACATTCAAAGAATGACTGACCCGCACTGATACCATCTACTAGCCGTCATAAGCCTTATATGGTAAACAGATCTCTTTGAGGATCAAAAACCATATAATTAATGTGTGATTCTTCAGAAAATAATGCGATCAGAGACTTTCTAACTTTGGTTTTCTTATTAGATAACAGCCTCAAGTGTAGCATGTTATCCTTTCAGAGTAGGCGTCTAGTTGATCAATGTTTCCAGAAATCATTTGTGTGCAAGTAGGTTTGTATGGTTACTGATACACTGACATATACATTACAACCTTACTTTGTGTCTCTAAACATGCTAAATTGACCTGTTACCTGCATGCTGTGAAATCAATGTGAGGTCAAAGGGGAATAAATGCACAGCAAGTTAGTTTTTCTATCTGTTTCGCTCACTGATCAAATGAAAACACACAAGTTCCAACATGACCAAGACTGACAACACTATTCTGTACACTATTTCAATCATGAGCACGTTTCTGCAGTACCCAACCAATGCTACAAGGGAACGCAATGTTCAGTCAAAGATATGAGTGAAATAACATGGGTGTGAACCAAAATTCCATCTGAATGAATTGTTTTGGCAAAGCTCCAGTAGGTACTCCCAGAGCCAGTTAAAACACAGATAGCGCTGCTTATTGTTTCTCAGAATTTACTCTAGAGGAAAGATTTATGTGAGTGTAAAATTGAAAACCACAAAGTGTATATGCGTGATTTGTTTTATTAGTATGTAAATGTAAGCATCGCCAAGCATTACTCTTCACGCAAGCAATTCTGACAGACTGTCAAATTATTAAACTTACAACTTTTTGCCTTCCAGAGGATAAATAATACCATAAACATGTTTAAAGGGAACCGAGCAATATCTAGGAACCATAACATCATAATGACTTGACAATCATAATGAATATTATATAAAATTGAATAATACACGCTTAGGGGGTGAGCTGTTTTTACAGGGACCAATAATCATACAGCATACAGAATACCTTAACAGCACCCTTAGTAACAACCACATAAAACATCCTCGCAATATCATTGTAGCCACACAGAACAGCCTAGCAAATATAATAAAAATCACTTTAAAAACTTTAGCAAAAGCATAACAATATGTTAGCATTACAGTATTACTGTCACACATACAGATTTTATAAATGTAAAAACGTAGTCTGGCTTTATTTCTCATTGTCACAATTAAAACCAAGACATAATTTGCTTTGTGCAGGCAAACACAACTCACGTGTAATTCTTACAACATTCTTTGCACGGAATGAGAGAAGAGTATATAAGGAAAAACTAAACAGAAGAAAGAGAGAATGCCACATGCAGTGGCTAGTTCAGAGAAGATAAAAAACACACACACAGAGGACAAACAGCTTGACTGCTCTGCCCTATCATTCAAATCTCTTAGATTAAACCTTTCTAAAGACAAACATAAACACGCAATTACACCCTGTAATGTGTATTTACTGCAAGGCACTGAATGTGTCAGGACCTTGCAGATGTAAAGACTCAAAAGTGTGTATATCTGAAAACAAAAAACTGAGCGCCAAAGCACCAGCCACATTCTGCCTGCCAGTGTGGTGCAACAAATCTCACTCCTATTCAAAATAACAAAGCTGTCTATAAACTTGGAGCATCAATTGCAGACACAAGCCTTTAAATTATGGACACCTGGATATTGATTCCATGTCCAAATAAATATGTATGAATTTATTGGTATGTATTCCAAATACTACATCTTAAAGCTGCAATCCGTAACGTTTGCCTGTCAACAGCTTCAATTATAAATCATTATTATAAACTTATCAGTGCGAACAGGGATATGGTAAGGAGACAGTTTTGAACACTGACCTGTTTTTTACTTGCACATTAACAAATATTGGTTTATTTTTGACAAAACTATTATGGATTGCAACTTTAATAACAGAACTGTACACCTGACCTCAGCATGTGATTTTCCTGGTCCTCTAATAGGACAGCTTGCTGCAATATCTGCATGTTTATCTGCAGGCTTCATTGCTTCAGTAAGCATGCAGGTATGTAGGAGAGATCCAAAATAGGTCTGTCCTTGCATTAATAACTGTGTAACTGTACCAAAAACCATATCTAAATACCATTGATTTGTTGTAACAGGCTTTCCTGGATAATGACCCCTGGCTAATTTGAGTTTAAGACCCCTGAAGTAACATGTTAATCTAAATTTCTATAAACTGTAAACTGAATTGTGTATTAGCCCGACTATTCCTGTGCCACTGTGATTACATTGTCTCGCCCGTAATCTAAACCTTCTTGTTGACTGTTGAGATACCAAACAGCTTAAAACCAACAAGGAACTTGCTAAAGATCGTCATTACAATTGTAGGTCAAACAAGAGGAAGATTCTTACCACAAAGCTTCTTTGTCACAGGACGACAATAGCTCAATGTCTGGAAAATAACAATGGCACCAGCAGAGCCAGTGACACTGAACTTTTAACATGAGTGTAGGAAGTTAAGAAAGGCCCCTTTAAAGTCAGCAGTCTACTGTACCACTGCACCACATACTGCAGGAAGCATTTGAGTATGATCAAATGGATTTAGATGATAGCAGTGTATATGGATTTTGTCTCCAGCTCAGCTAAAGGATGAAAACAATAGATACCTCGAGAGGAAAGAAGTTTGTTGTTCGCAGGCTTGTGCTATCACCCTGTCTCCTTCTGGGTATATGCGTACAGTTCAAAGCTGCTTATGTATGCAAACATCAAACTGCTGTACGCATACGTATACATACATACAAGTGTGTTCAGATACATACATCATATTGCACACAGTAGAATATAGAGCCCTGTTTCCCTTTTGCCTTTTCATAAAGAGTTTCTTCAAAATGCAGCGTAATAATTAATAAAAATCATTTTATACAATTTGATGCAGTTTAATTTTACTTGAACCTTCATGAAAAAAAGATTGCAACTTAAGCAAAGTAACACCAGGGTGTAAACAAAATAGCATAATGCAACCCAGGCCCTAGCATAACAATATTGTGACGCAACAATATTTATTGTTGTTGTTTGTAACATTTGCAAATTAGAGCAATTCTAAAAATGGCAAAGATAAATTAGCTTTTTATGAGTGTGGTGTATATACACATTTTACTGTGATTTATTTCCTTTTACATTTTACCCAACATTTTTGTTGCTGTGTGAACTACTTTCTCACTTTTTAGCTCATTCTTTATGCATTTGTGGCACGTTCATAATTGATATAATGTGAAGGGGTGTGTGTGTGGGTGTGTAAGAGTGTATGTGTGAACATGCAGGAGTCTGAGAGATGCTCTTAACAGGATCCTGTGTCACCTACAGCAGCAGACAAGACAGTGCATGCTGCTCTATCGCAGGAAAAGCTAAGAACAGCCTGAGGCCAGAGAATATACTGAACTGCAATGCCAGTGAACTCTACTCTGCAGCACAATACTTTAATCAAACCACTATTCCAGTCATTCATTTGCCTTATAAATCTGAGTACATTTGAAGCAGGCATTCTCTAATGCCTATTTATGGTTTTATTTAAAAATTTCTTTAGTGTATGCTGTGATTTCATTAGATCTCGTGAATATTTTATACTGTTTCTGTTTATATTTCTTAATAAAGGAATAACAAATAACACAAACATCATCATACAAAATTTGGCTTTGAAATTTGTGTTTGCTTTAATATTGATCAATTTCGTTTGATCCATTGTGATGAAAGTCAAAAACATGAAAGCAGCAGAAAGTGATTAATCATATCCCACAATCAAAAGCAGGCAATGCATGTAATGCAAAATTATCTCACAATGTGAAGTGCACTACTCTTTGGAATTTGAAAATACTTTGTACTTAACTATGCACAACTATGAGTGAACCATTTGTTTGCTAATTTCCTTAAAAAGCATAAACACTGTCTCTGCAGAACTGAAATGACACACTTGACCTTTAAATACATTCAATAGCTTCATTAATCTGTTTTATGTAATGGTGACCAGCCATTAACTTCCAGTTAAGTAGACCACAAGGGCTGAACAGGAAATAAACTCCCATGAATCGTACATATCTGCGGGGTCATATGCATTTATGTAGAGCCTATAACTCTGTGCTCACTGTGAGAGATAAATGAGCCATCCAGGTGGGGACAGAGATACATGTCTTGTTAATGAATGTGCTCTGATTAGATCCATTAATGGCCACTGAGTAAACTAATCACCATGTAATGCATGGTGTCATTTCGCTTAACTGCCTATTTCTTATTCTTCCCTCATCATTGCGAAAGTCATTATTTTTTAATAGACTTGTGAAAAATAATGTTGTGTCAGGAGTAAGGATTTTATTTTTTGCTCATTGTAAGCATGTTTCATAGCTGATTGATTGCCACTGTCCATAACTGTGTGGACATGTGAGCATCCATGCAGATGAGCCGATCAGATGCTCAATGTCTCAGTCTGGCAAAAACAATAACATCAGAGAAATCAGATATTAGGCTTTGTACGATGCTGTTATGTATCACGTTGCATTTTTTTCCATTTATGCAGCAGTATACAGCTGTGATTTTTCACTGGGTATTACTGTGATTTTCTATTTAAAATGTAATGTTGAAATGACATTTAACACGGAAGCCCTTTTCCAAAACATAATTACAACAGTGTTTAAGTGCCATGTTTAAAATAAAATAAATAATATTTCGAGACAAATTTTGCAACGTTTGAAAATAATCCTTATAGAAGACCTTATAGAAGTATGAGAATAAGCGTAAAGTTGGTAAGAAAAAGTTGTTACATTAAAAATGAGTAACAATATAGACTATAGGATCATAGTAATAGTGGCAAAAGACAAGGAACTGTGTTGTTTTGTCTTATCTTTTATTTCACTTAATCCTTCATATCTATTAATGAAGCAGATATCTCAGAGTTAAAAAGTATATTTATGACCAACCCTCACTAGACTTTCACTAGAGCTCATTGAAATGCATGCTGGAATTGCCTCCACACAGGATATATTTATACCATCTTATAATTTGTTCATAAAAACGTATTCTAAAAAGCACAATATTGTTGCTGCCTACCTATTACAACAGCACAGTCAAATGTTGTTTAAAAATATAATATAAAATAACGTAATATTTTTATCTGAAATCAGTGAACAGTTCTACAGTATCTACAGTTGTTTAGAGAAGATTTGTACAAATAATGGGCTACAAGATCAAATTTCTGTTGGTGCCCCATGGAGACAGTGACAACATGCACCCGCTCATAAAAATGAAGAATGACACAACTCAAAAATAATGGGTTGCAGGCACTCAAAATTGTGTTAGAGAAATAAAATCTGCAATAATTATGTTCATTTAAAATACAAATGGATTAATAAAATGTGTAATTAATGGCATTTTTTGCAAAAAAGCATGACATTTCCACCAAAAGGTGCATTGTGAGATGCAAAATCACAGATGCTATGTCCGAAATGGCTCACTCCTTCACTATTCCCTATAAAGCAAATGACATTTGAGTCCACTATATGGCGAAAAAATGAACAAAAATGAGTGAGCGATTTCAGATACTGATGCTTTATACTGATGGTTGATACCATGCTTTGGAGAATACTGCTGCAGACATTTTTGTCATAAACATTATGCCTACCCTGTGGCATATTGTATCATAAAATGTTTGATTTTCAAGTTCATTTTCTCACTGTTTGTCACCTTTGTGATGTCTGTTGTATTTGTTGATAATATAGTGAACACAAACAACTGTTTTTTATGTTTATTTGCTACATATAAATATCTTTATATTTGAAAATAAAACATTATTTAAACATTTGTTTAAATAAGGCATCAGTGCCTTACCTGCTGTCACAAGTGGAGTTCATCCATCCCTAGTGGTATTTCTCATCAATTACCTCAACAATAAGTATCACACAGAACCGATTGTTTAACTATTAAACATTTGAACTACAGACATTTGCATTACAGTTATTATCATGTGACTTTTATATTAATCAGATTTGTTGTTTGAATTCAAAGGACATTTCTTTGTGTAAACACATTTGTTACATTATTGTGCCTTACTTCAATCTTTTCCTACATAGCAAATCTTTGGTATCATTTTATCCAGTGTGTACAGAACCCATAATAGCCTGGCAGACATCCCTGTTACCATATCTGGAATCAATTTCTTCCAACTTAGTCTTTATATCAGATTTATAGTTTATATATGTCTGTGACCCCCTAGTGTATATTAAGGGCATATAGTGTTAGTGTAAAATTGGTCTTCATCTGCTGTCTGGCTGCCTGTGATTTTTAAAGCAAGTCAATGTCTTTACACTTTCACTGACCTTAGATCAGCAACAATTTCTTTTGATCGTTGATTAAACAGTATATGGATGTTTAAAAAATCCTGTAAATTATACTTAATTATGTTAAAGAGACACTAGCTTTGTTCCTGTAGCTCCTGTAACTGGTGGTAAGCTTTTAATGCACTGTAAGTCACTTGAAATAAAAGCAGCTGTTAAATGCATACATGCAATTTCCATAATACAAGCACATTATTCATCAGACCCTGAACTGGTATAGGAAATTTAATATCAGAAAACCATTGTTCTGAATGGCATGAACATATTTCAGGAGATATATTTCAGCTGTTAAAAAGGAAATGAAATACATTGGCTTTGTAAAAGAACACAAAGTGAAATCGAAGTATTGATATTGGCATCACATTCTCAGTTTGTTTCTCCATTATTTTTCCTCCAAAGCATCATCTTTTTTTTTTTTTGCAGCTCATTTAAATGCTTCTGTGGTGTGACAATTTTTAAAATAAGCAATATAATGTAGTCCCTTAATTAATATAAGGCCATAAACATCATGTGTTATAATCATGACTAGTGTATGAATTCATGGGGCCTAGGACAACATTTCTATAGATGGGCTTGCAAATACTCTTGTCAATGTAGGACTGCTGTTGGAGGAAAGCTTGGCCTGTCTTGTCAGCTATACCCATATAATATTTTCTTATTACAATGCATGATACTTACTCATTAATAATTAAAAATACTTACAACTACTTTTTTATGACATGCAGAAAAAGTTTACAATCACTCAATCAAATGCAGCATATGACAATCTTATGGAATTTGGATACTTCCTGTGCATGACACAATTCTTACCTGCACCAATATGGGTTATGAGAAACCAATAGGAAAGGTAAGAAAAAAATATTGTGTATTGTGTATATACTGAGTCACAACCCTTCAGAAGTAAAAGACTGAAGCATTGCGGGAAAGATATTCTGCAGTGCATCTGTGAGATAAATACTTCCCTGGCACCAAAACAACTCACTCTTGGTTTATTTTGCCTCCCTTTTTCACAGCAATCCAATAGACAACGCTCATAGCTAAGAGGGGTGCTGTGGATAAACAAAAGATGTGCCCTCTTTTATTAGTGAGACACAGCACCAGTCAATAAAGCTAAGATGTTGTGACTGGAGGACAGATCTTCATACACATGTTGGCTCAAAGCAGATGGCTTTTATGTAGCTGTCAGAGAGAGACTGCTGAATGCTACTGAGGGGATTACAGTACACAAAGCATAAAAACATGAGAAATGGGGTGTGGATAAGCATTATAACTGTTGCCCTCTTATCAGTACCCCCTACTGAGACATTATAAACACAATTTTGGATGGGATCGCTGGTCATATATCAATGATAGTTTAAAATCGGTTTGATTTCAGGCCGGTGACATTCAGGTGTCTTTGTAAACACAATGCAACAGTCACAACAGAGACAGAATGTTTTTAAAGTCAAAGACTTATTTTTGGACTTATTTTTTTATGGTGATCACACATAAAATTGCTTGACGAGTGACATTTTCTTTCCTGTGTTGATGCATGTTGAAACAGGACATTTGAATGTGACGTGCAGAACAAAGTTTCTTTTTAATAGCCAATAGGTTGTGGTTGCTGTATCAAAGCTATATGCCATGATTGGTTGCTTCTTTGTTAGTGTCAGGTGGAATTGGGGGAGGGAATATTGATTTGAAATTTGAAACAAAAATCTGGGTATTGCAGGATGAGCCATGAGTATTTTGGCCCACTTTCCCAGAAGTGAAAGGCTGTCAATTAAAAAAAAAATATATATATAAAAACAAACATTTTTTGAGTTTTGTTTAGCGTATGTGTCTAATGGAAATAGATAAAATGGTTAAAAGTGATGCAAATACTACATTTTGTCTGATTTTTTAAACAAATTTCCATTACCACAGATAAACAATCACTTATTAAAACAAGTTTCATGCTCATCTGTTTTTGCCCAATGCAATTATCCCTGTAAATATGCAAATTAAAATGTTATCCCAGGGTTTACATATGTACAGTGTGAAATCTCTATTCAAGGATTAATTAAAAACCCAGAATGAAGTATGAACAGTATAAAACATGGAACAAGATAATAAAAGATAAAGCAGGATTATTATAACCTCAGGTTAATAATTTAAAGTGTACAAAATGGCTACTTGTTGTTCTAAATGTTAATTCAGCCACCTCACAAGAGGCTAGGGACATCACTATAAGCCTTTAGTGGTTAAGTAAATTTTGGACAAAAGCAAAACACAAACAAACAAAACACAAGAGATGCCGCACCTTAACGCATGCACAAGCCCCCTAAAAGCAATTACATTATGTCGGTGGCCTACTCTACGGTTCAGCTATTGTTCTTGCACAGTAATTTCAAACACACCTGCAATCCTTTCCTTCCTGTATCACAATTCCCACAGTCCAGCTCTGAGGAGTTGAAAGGCCAGGCACAATGATGTAATTACTTTTCCAGGTTCTCAGGATGGTCTGAAAGGAAGGAAAACACAGAACTACAGCGAGGAAATCTGTGTTCCGAACCCTTTAAACGCAAGTCTTGAAGGCAAGGTTTCAGGGTTACTCCTGCATATTATGTAATATGGCACCAACAACAAAACACCACTGTAAATGGACGGTAGATGTTTTTAAATCCGTTTTATTGTCAGGCGTGCAACCATGCAAGTAATCGCCAACAATGCCAATGTGCTGGTTTAGCCTGCCGTGTTAAATGTGTGATTGTGGTTTCCCAGACATGAAACCTATCATATATCCTTACACTCACTCCACTTCAAAAGCCACAGCAATGCATAAACAGCTTTTAAAAGCCGACCCCAGATCTTTCAACTTCTTTTGTCTTAGTGTGGGGGGTTTCCTGTTTTGTATTGTTATATCAGTGGGAAGGTTTCTAATATGTGTTCTAGGAAGCCACAAAATGCTTAAGTTTGCATGGCCAAGCACTTCTTTTTGCTCTACTTTGTCGAGAGCTGAGTGGTGACCACTGCTCTCAAAGCAAAAGTGCTCTTGTCTAAAGCTGACATGGTGAAGTTTGTCAAATGGACTCCTTGTCTTCATTCCCCTCAAGTGGACCTCTAAAAACAGCCATCATTAGCATTCATTGCCCACCAATCTAACTGTGCTGAAATAGACCATGAAAGTCCCACAGGGCTGATGGACTGCTAATGCAGACATCCAGAGACACTGCTAACCCACTGAGCTACAAAAATTTGAATTCAGTATTGTCTCTAATTTATACTCAAAGTGCCTTTCCTGCTGGAAAAACATTTGGGCCATCTTAAATTCAAGGTGATCTTAGGTTGTTGTAGATTGGCAATGCTGGTCTATGAACTGGTGCTTTAAGATTATCACCAGCTGCTGATTTTTTATGCAAAGAAATGTCAACATTTATGAGTATGTGAATTGGGCATAGTAATGTGTAAACTTTTCTGTGCATCATAAAATGATTATAACATTAGGCAATAAAATTATAAACAGAAACACTAAAATTTAAGTATGTTTTCAATTTACATTATTTCATTATATTTTGTATGTGCATTTTCGAATTAATCTGGTTTCATGAATCAGTTACAGAATCATTGCTGGAGAGCTTTCTGACAGACAAGTACATTAGATGCCAAACCATTAGCACTCAGAAAACAGATACCACAAGCACTGACTATAATGAAGCCTGACGCTCACCACTGTGCTTCTGCTATAACTATATTTTCTGTAGAAAATGCAAGCGGAGCTTGTTTGTGCAAAACTAGCCACCATGATGTTTTGAGTGTTTGCCAGGGCTTTGCTATAGGTTACTTACTGACCCAAGTCTCTTTGGCTGCTTTTCCATCATCAGGCCAATAGCATTTCCACTTGAGCATCATTCAGTGCAGTGCTCAAACTGTTTCTAGCCCTAGAAATCTCAGCACGGTTAGCTAATCATGCTCAACCATGCTGGCAGAATGCCTGTAGTGAGGCAACTCACGATTGTTCACTTTGCCATGATTATTTGTTTCTCAATAGTTGGCCAGGTTTGTTATTATTTGTGTGAATTAAATTAAAGTTTATAAAAATTAAGTCAAAATATATAAAACAAAGGAAAAATCTGTGGATGCTTGGTCTATTGATATTGTACAGGTACTTTAATCCTGATCACCAGAGTGGAAAAATAAACTGTAACCACGTCAGTTGGCCTGAATCAATATGGAACAGCAGATTTTCTCAATGACAACTCTTGGCCTGATGGTGTGGATGTGCTTTGTGATATTCAGGTTCAAGTCATTCCTTCATTGTAAGTCTATGGGATTTTAAGGTCACTTTATCACCTGCTAAAAGAAAAAAATAAACTTAGAAATTTGGAAAGGTAATAGCATACCTTTCATTTCTAGCATTTCTCAAAAAGCAACATAACATAATTTAAAGTATCATTAATGTCCATAGCGCAAAAGTTACCATACATGCTAAGCTTAGTATAGGATCAAATCTCAAAGTAAAAATCCATAGTTATAGTGCTGCTTGCCTTAGTGAATACCACTGAGTCAATCACAGAAAGAAACATTTCAGCTAACAGAAAACATTTCCAGAATGATGGCTAACATTCTCTAAAAGTTTCCTTGAAGTGATCAAAAATGTTCTTGCAGTAATGTTAGTAGAATGTTTTTAAAACTATATATGTCAAAAACATTATTGTTAAGTTGTTAGTGGAACACTTTAAAAAAGTCACAGACTTAAAAAAAATTTTGAATGACACTGTGATGTTTTAAATAATCAAGCAACAACGTTAATACAACATCCAAAAAATCCTTTTTGTTACTTAATGTAAACATTAGAGATACATTCTTACAACCTTAAATTGTTAACTGGGATGCCCTTCATCCACAATGTTCCTTTGGTTTCTTACCCTGCTTTCCCTTTCACACCTAACTAATGTCATGTTCTCACTCTCAGTTGGGGTCATGGAGGCTTGGCACTCGCATTGATTTAACTTATTTTTAAGGTTGAGAATTCTTGGACATGAGCTTTTGAACTTCTGCCATCCCATATGCTGGTTAAGACTGCGATTATCCTGCTGTGACAGTGAAGCATCAGACATGACAGCTCTGCAGACACTGTGCCGTATACAGGAGTATTACATTACTGCAAGACTGTAATATTGTCATGCCATATTGTGTTCTACAGAACCAGCAGTGATAGGATGTCATTCAAAACCGGACCCTATATTTGGAAATATTGAAGATACAGTTTAGATTCAGTTAATGCTGTGTCCACTTAGTGAAAAACACAAAATATGGAAAAACTCTGTAAAAACTTTCTGTAGGAGAACTGTCACAACAATCCAGAAACTATTTAATGGATTAGTTCACTTAAAACTGAGAATTCTGTGATTTAATCACCCTCACATTGCTCCAAACTCACAGGACATTTTCCTTCCATGGAACACCATAAAACTACCATAAAAATAGTCCAACATACAGTGTTTTTCTAAATGGCTTCTGAAAACATTCTGAAAAAATTGAAATTCAAGTCATTAATCACTGAGAATCTTCCAATCCTCTTAACTCTTATTCACAGTTGTGCATATTAAAACTTGACAGATGTATTTGGTTTTGGTCAGGATTCATAGAAACATATAACTAGTACACCACTTTAATATAGCCCCATATTATTCTAAAAGCATACAGCAAATATTGTACAGCAAACATCAAGAGAATACTTCATTCCATCTTAAAATCAGACCTTAAAAGTACAATTAGTAACCTGAGAGCTGTCCAAAGGTGAAAAGCAACTTTATATCAGAGGCGAATCCCAGGCCAGCAGCTTCTGTGTAATGGCATATTAGGCTTTTCCCCAACACAGACTTACATAAGAAAGTCCCAAAAATAATTCTGGCATGAGAGGTCGCACTGTTCTTCATTTCCGATGTTTGAGGGCTCTTTTTGTGTGAGAGGCTTTTAGGGTTTAATTGCGAGTGGCCTGAGATGAACCAAAAAAGAATGCTAGTGCTGTCAAAGCTGCAGACTAAACCAGATGGAATGAAGCCATGCTGCAGAAGAGGCTTAGTCCTAAACACATAGTCCTCAGCGCTAAAGATACTGTGCAATGTTGCTTAATCTTAATTTATATTATTAATCTTAGTAATCTTATTTATATTATTAGGTGGAAGTTTGGTCATTTATTCTGATTATCATGGGTAATAAATGTGACTATTTCTTGAACCTGGGTGTCTTTTATCATATTGCTGTTGCCCCCGTTGTATAAATGTATTAAGCTGCTACAGAAATTGTACTATAGGATTTTATCAAAGAGTTTACTTTACAGAGTACTCAGTTTGCAGAGTACTTTGTTGTTACTTTATAACACAGTAAGGATGGTTAAAGGCCAGTTTTGTTTGATATATGTGATAACATTTGTAGCAAACATGCATATAACACACATACAGAATGTGCATGTAAAAGTCCCCAGACAGAAGCAGATTTCTGCCGCAGTCCTCTTTACTGGTTTCACTTTCACTTCTTCATTATAGTAGAATATTAATTTCTACTGTAATTCTATCAAACATATATATCAAGCCAATATAAAACTAAACAGTTTTGAAATAACAGATACTATATAGCAAACTACTTGGTGAATCTCCCACAGTATAGATTTAATGATATTAAAGATATGTAGAAAAAAAATGAGTCAAAATGACACATTTCTGGTTTAGTGTGATAGTGCTGATAGGGTTGTGGAGTTACATAACACAAAGATTGGAAAACTCTGCAGTAATGCACAGGGCCTTTTGTGGTTTTATTGCTTTAATAATTCCTTATTCAGCCCCTCTTCTAGCATCTTAGTTTACACATAAGTGCTTTTGTTTTTTCCTCCCTGTTCTGTTCTCCGCAAAAATTCGGACAATAGCAATGCGGTAAGTTTCTATAAATATTTCATTATGCCCCGCAAGGCATGAAGATTAAACCCACTCTTTGACACTTATTTGTAATGACATCTGAATGCATTGGCAGAAAATATACAGACAGATGTTCGGCATGAAATATTGATTCTATAAATCATAACCTGGTTTCCTTGTGCACTATATCAGCCTGCACCGCGTTGTCTATTATTAATGATGAATGCATTTTTAGGTGTTACTTTTGATTTGTTATATAGCTACTCTGGTATTTTTTCTGCGAGTGTTTGTGATGAATGAGAGACCTATGAAAAAGCAAACTAAGGTCTCTTCTGAAGGATGAATCGGTGAATCTGTCTATATCTGGCCCTTCAAAAGGAAATGGCTTGTGCTGTAAAGATATGCAGGCATGGAGATGTCTACGGCCATTCTGCCAACGCTGTCTCAGCTGTGAGACCGCCAGGTTCCTCCCACTGCTCTGGCACAAATTAAAGGGAATAATATGCCCTCTGTGCATGAACAGCATATTAATTCAAACAAAAGTGCCCTTTTATCCCGCACTGTTGCATCCAGGAGAGAGAGAAAAAGTGAGCGAGCCGGATTCTAGGCTACACACATTTTATGAATCTAAAACACTGAGATTTTAGCATCCATTTGTTATCATTAGCAAAACTTTTAAAAAGATAAAAAAATAATTATAATTATAAAGTTATATTATTATATTAATTATAAATATATTATTATAAAGTTCATTATATAAGAAAAACACTAGAAAACACTTTTCTACACTAGAACTTAAAATGTGCATTTAAATTTGAATGAAATATTAATTGTTACAGAGAAAATTGTTTAATTTTTATATTGTCAGTTAAGAGAAGTTAATTGTTTAATGAATCTTCCAAAGCTGACTTTGCACTGCATATTCTGTCAGGAAGAACCACCCAATTAGACAGGAAGGGACTATCTAATTGCCATGCAAGACAACCATTCTCTTGTTTGTTGCATTATCTTAAAAAGTGTTATAGGTAGGTAAACAATTTTTGGTGCTGAGTTATAAGGGATAAAAACTCTCCACAGATTTAAATAAAACAAAATCTATTTATAAATAATTTATGAGATGAGAAGATGCCAGTTCCACTGTTACTGAAGTATAATTCTTTTGAATTACCAACAAAACCTTGCACGCACAGAACCGCAAGTTCTCAAGGAATACTTCATGATTTTTTCTTCAGAGAAATGCTGCAATAAGAATTGAATTAGGTAGTGGTTTTCAGCTGGTTTTGTATTAGGACGTAGATTTTACATCAAGACATTAAAGGATTAAGTGGAGTGGTGTTTATTGCACAAACATAAGCAAACAAATCTCCTTAAATTATTACAATGTTAAACAGTCTCAAAAATATGCAATATTTTCAACATGACAGTAAAACTGACTGTCTGCTGCTTTATGCCATACCACTGTAACCCCCTGGACAAACAGTCATATTTGACCAAACTATCTATCCTGTGTTTTACTTTGTTTAACAGCCATTGTATATACACACATCTATAGCAACAGAATATAGGGCCTGTCCATAATTAAAGTCTCTTTCAACTGAAAGTGCAATGTAAGGGATAAGAATAATGCTAATAATGCCTTACAGTATAGGTCAAGGTAATGAAATCACAAAATAACAAAACTTGAACTAAATGTACTTGGTTTTCATGGGGAGAAAAGTATACCTCATGAACTCAAAACCTTTACCATTTATTAGCTGTGATCATAGCACTGTCCTAGCAGACAGCTGTGGTAAAATGCTTGAAAATGTTTTGCCTGTATAATAATTTCTTAATTTTTTAGGTTAATCATATAAAGGCAAGATAGGCCATTTTTAACCATTGTTTTACAATGCAATCAGCAATCACTAAGTGGTCCAAATATATTCATACAAATATATCTTATGTGGAAGGCACAGGAATGTCAAATATTCCAATCATTATCAATCTGAATGTAACGGAATGCAGACTCACACACAAGATGTTAGTTTAACCGACAGGCGTATTTATTGCACAGAGTTGGATAATGTAAACAGGTAAGTATGATGAGAGATAATGTCCAGAGATATATAACAGATATTAGAATGATGATACTAACAATGGAGTGAAGGAGGAGTTGGAGTTGGAGTGAAGGAGTTGGAGATACAGGTGAGGCACACACAACACACACTGCAGAACACAAAGGAGATCGGGGAGACACAAACATACTGCAGCAGGTATTCGATAGAGCATGGAGATGAGTCTGTTGTGTGTGTGTGTGCTTTTAAAATGTCCGTGATTGATATCAGGTGCAGGTAATTAGTACTCTGGTGAACTTGATCGCTGAATGTGGGTGGAGCCTGGTGCTTCTGTGACACCGAATGCAATGATAGGATGTTTTTCTTGCCTGTCAAACTATGTGTGTATTCTTGGAGGATCCATGGCTTTGGAGAGTCCTTTGAAGGGAGGGTGGAATCCTATGCTTTTAAAGCTAGCTTGTTAGCGTCTTTAAATTGCCTACCTTTAATCTCATTTCATAGCAAGATAGAAAGGTGTAATTGTTTTTATTTTTAACATTTGGTAGAACACAACCACTCATTTCAGCTGTGTTACAATTATCAAGGTAACGTTTCAATATGTGCCCCCTGCAAAATATGTAATCCATTCTGGTGCCAGCAATGCAACACAACACATTGTGGTCGGCACAAACCATATTAATCCTTGCTGCTAGTAAATTCATATTTAATATACTGAAAAGTTTTGTTCAAGGTTTAAAGTTGATGGCATGTCACACAACCTGTCCATGTTGGCATCTGTCTAATTAGTCAGCTTCTGCAAAGTGACAGAGGAATTTGCACCAAAATACCACAGAAAATACCACCGACTTTTTTGGGTACAGGGTTTGACATCAACAACAAAAGATGCTTTTCTTCTGTCATTTTAAAGTCGCCAAGCCTGTTAATTCCCAGCCCAGATCATCTTTCAAAGAGGCACCTGTTCAAGTTCAGCAAATTGCTTTGACATCAAACGGATTTGGGTCCTCACCAAAATCTCTAGTGTGAAAGCATCTCTGGAGCCTGTTTTTGAAACCTTTAAACAACGTAAAATGTTATTTTCTAAGCCGTTTAATTTTTGATAATATTTTGGCCTTTGATTGGTTCTGCATGGTGCAATATGTTCTGCTGCCATTGGATTGAATGATGGTGAGAAATGCATTGAGGAGGCGATGGGCTTAATTGGCATGCAGGGAAAGTGAATGCTCTCACTCTGTTGATCAGACAAGCAGCGGAGCATGACAGGCATACAGTATCTCATAGACTTCATTAGAGCCCCATCCTGAGCTGTGGGGGCACAAAGGAAGCCAGGGGGTTGTGGGTACTACAGAGTCTATGCTAAGCAGTCTGGCACAAGTGCCTGTGCTTCCATATCTGAGCAAATGCATCAAAATAAGACAGGAAGCATGCGGACACTGCCGCAGTGAGATGTTTTTATTCTACTTTTCTTTATGAGAGATTATTATTGTAAACCAGTGTGAACAAACTGCTGAAGTGAACACCAACTTTCACACGCTCAAAATCTACAATGGACAAATTTGTCTAAGTGGATTTTACAGAAACATTTATCTGTTTTCTGCTGTGGATAAACAGGGCAATGATTTCTCTCCATTTTTGGCTTCTGCCTTCTTAATTTAACAAATGTGATTTGTATTCTACATAGATCATTAATTCTCAGTGCTTTCAGGGGGCTTTTAAGCATACAGAGATTGAAATGAATAACATAAACAACTCTGACTCTGAGTCCAGATTTGCGTTTTCAAACCTGTTTGAACCCATTGCCCCCTCACTCACGGAGGACTCTTTTCATTTATGTTGACAGTTTTTTGTGGCCAACCCAAAGTGTACATAACACCTCCAGCCAGATGCATCAGGCCCAGATTTCCACCCCCCCTTTTTCTCACACCTGCCAATGGTGAGTGAATTGGGAAAATTTACAGGTTATAAATATTTATATTCAGCTATATTGTTCAATTACAGCATAACAGTAAAATGGATGATGATTGATGATGACTAATTGTGTTTTTAGTTTTAATTGTGTCAATAGTTTATAATAAACGAAGTTCTACTGTATATTAGGTCTAAATTTGAATCCTGGTCCCCTGCACACTAATTAAAAGCTTTACACTGGACTAATAAATTGTAGACATACATGACACATATGATGTTAAGAACTACTAACTAAACTACTACTACTAAGTCATTTTATTTAGTTAATTTTGGTACACTCTGGCCTTAAAGTGTTTTATAAATACATTTTAATTACAATTATTTTTTTTTACTTTGTTTCTGTTTAACCCTACCTTCAGAACACCAATTTAATCAGGACTTTCACTAAAATAAGTGCAAAAAGCTGCTTTTCTAACACTCCATCCACCCCCCACCACAGTCCTGTCAAATCCTGCCCGCTACATTAGCTGACTTCCCGGAGAAGGGAGCTGATCTTCGGCTTGGTCAGCGCTTGCTGAGCTGGCCGTGCTTTGGCTGAGCTGTGGGAAGATGGATGCACTGTTCACAGGCCTAATTATGCTGAACCATCAGCGGTCTGACCTCAATGAGTGGGCAAATCACCTCTCCAAATAGAGAAAGTGGTCAGAGAATTCTGCTGTTGTCTCTTTAGTGGCATAACTAATGGTATTGAGCATGAAAATAAGGGGCAGAAGTCAAGAGCCTGTCGAAGCCTCTCAGCAGAGAAACAGGGGTGAAAATACTGTGATACCTGATAGGTCAAAATGTTTCAACAAAGGGTGAAGGCAATTTGTGAACCGCTTGAGAAATGGTAAACGTTTCCGTCCAATGTTTGTCCAACAGAAAACAGTCATTGACACATCATACCACTCTGCAGCTACATTTATAAAACAAAAGACGTTATAGGCTGCGTCCAAAAGCTTAGGCAGCCGATTGCTGCCTTGCTGCCCCATAAGGCAATGACTTTGCAGCCTCTGGAAACTGATTTATACAGGCTTCATAAGCAGCATACTGAAATTATTTTTGAAATGTAAACAGAGATTGTTTTGGTGAAACAATTAATTATTTAAAAAGTAGAATACTGATTTCTCAGTAGAAATAATATCAAAAGTTGCTGAAAGTGAAAATAAAACTTAAATTTATACATAAATCATTCTCAGACCATTTTGTCCAATGCCATTTTAATTTTTTGAGCTTGTCCCTGCTCGACCAATCACTTTCTTTGTATTGTGGGATGTTAAAGGCAGTGAAGGATACATCTATGCTGCCTTCAGAAATTGATCAGATTAAGGTATCTCAGGAGACAGGGAGTGAAGCAAACATTGGATTCGGACGTGCCCTGATGCCTTCCTCCGAAAGCAGCAATTTCCAACTTTCAGATGCAGCCATATTCTGAGAAAGATATGTGGTTGCCATTCCATTGGTATGTGATGTTGCTATGCAGTTTCTAGGGTGTTAAAAGGCAAATGCAAAAACATTTCAAAGTGGTGGCCAGGGTGTTTGGGTGGTTCTTGAGACAAAGTAATAGCACAGGCACGACTGGATACATCATTTATACATCCGTAGCTCAAATGTGCAAAACAAGTTTAATAGCAAACCACCATAAAAGTGATTGTAATAATGATTCCTGCACCACTAGTTAAAATTACTGTATATAGGTCACATCAAGCCAGAACTGTTACACCAACAAACATGTTGACATGTTTTGGACATTGGAGGTCAAATATATAGAGATAGGAATTCATCTGTAATAACCCTTTAAAGATAAATTCCTAATCTGACACCATACATGCTTCCCATCCAGGCATGAAAGATGTATTCACAGCAAGCGATTGTTAATAATGTGTTCGAACGGAACAATTATCTCACAGTATTTGGGCTTCCATGCGAGAAAGGAAAACCACCCTCCTCTACTCCTCTGAGCGCACAGGCAGGCAAAGCAGGAGCCATACAGTATGCAAATGAAAAAATGCTAATGTGTGAGAACTCTACAGCAGGAATCAAGAGTGACATCTGTGTGTCTTCTGTTTATAAGAGAGACCTGGAAAAGCAGGATATGTGACTGGGAGTTAGTGGAGTATTCCTTGGGAAAAGAAAATTCCTTTCCCTTTATAGTACAGAGGATATAATGAAGCTATTAGCAAAAAAGCATTTAACCACAATGCTTTGTGTACTTGTTTGTTAATGGACATGTGGAGGAATGCATAGCATGCACGACCACATTTATGAGCTATTTGGTGACAATCTGCTTAAAACATTATGTGAACAGAACAGTGTGGCCTCAAACATTTATGGGAAAGTCACCCCTTGCCCATGTTGGGGTTTGGCTCTGCTACAAGAAGGGCCCCATATGACCTGGGGTCCCATTTTGATCTGCAGGGAACTGTTGTGGCTTAAGCTTGCTATTCAGTCCAATGCAAAATACATTTAAAATATGTTTGTGTGTTTTTAAAACATGTAAAAATTGCCTTGAACAAATAAAATTGAATAATTAAATAAAAAGTTAAATTAAATAAAACTAAATAAATTTAATAAAAAATTAAATAAACCACTTAAATTTTAGTCAATTTGCATAATACATTATTTAAATCAAATTGCTGATGTAAGTGATGTGTGCTTCAAACCAAACATCTACTAAAAATGTGTAGATATTACAAATCTTCTAACTTTGACCTCAGTTTAGTTATATTAGCAGTGCAGAAGTCTTGGGTTTGATATATAAAATGTACACCTTCAATGCGCTTTAAGTCATATAAATAAAAATGTCTGCCAAATGTAAAAACATATACTGTAAAAACATATACTGTAATATAATGGCAGGTGAATTTAAGACACTTTATGAGTCATAATTTGATATATTTATGGCAATATTTATAGCAACTATACATCATTCAGTCTCAGCAGTGCTTTGCAAGAGTTTTCTGGAACTTCATGACACAGGTAAACATTTACATTTTACATTTACATTTCTGCATTTGGCAGACGCTTTATCCATTTACATTCATTGTAGTACACATTGTGTCTAAGTATGTGCAATTCCTGGGATCGAACCCATGACCTTGGCATTGTTAATGCCATGCTCTAACCACTGAGCTACAGGAAAGAAAAACCACATCATGCGTTATGTTTAGACTCTGTTGTATATTATAACTGCATGGTTTCCAGTTTATTGCACTTCTGACGATTAGTGCATGGACAACACTCAGTGAAGTTTCTCCTTGTTCTCACCGTCATGAAACTGTATGGTTAACTTCACACCTTTAATATTGCTTTCTGCTAATCACGCAACAGTAAATTACGCCGCCCTGACACACATATGCTGCCGCAGAACACAGAAGATTTGTTAAACGTGACAGGGGTCAATGCGTTATTCGTGCTGTTTAAATTACTTTCGCGATAGAATGCGCGTTTAATCACAGTCTGCTAAACATGACAGAGCAAGCCGGTTTGACCCCTCGATGATTAAAATGCAAATGACCTGTTGCTGTTCACATGTGCTGATTTGATCTGATGTCGCTTCCCTGTTGCAGCTCCCCCTCACCCCTCCTTTTTAACTATATTTCACCTTGTCAGATGCTCATGGTGACAGGGCATGTCACTTGATGACAGGTTGCGGTTTGTTGCTGTTCTCATGTTTTTATTTTTTTAAAACCCTTTGACTGAGAATGCCAGGAAACATGAATGTGAATGCGATAGACATGGGTGTCATAGGGTCGTAGATACCTCAGTTCACATCTGTCAGTAAACAACATGACATGTGAAGTCACATCTCACCTTCTGTCAATATTTTACTAAAATAAAGTTTATAAAATATTTAAAAAAATATAAATATAAAATATATAAACAAGTTTATTTGGGATTTATATATTTATCTGTTTGTTTTTTGTGTGGCATCACCATTGCCATCTTTAACATTCTTTTTGGACTAAGCCCTAAATATTAAACTTAGGCTCCTCCCATACTGTTTTTGATACCGGCATATCCAGAGGCCAGAATTCAGGTATCACAGAACTTTTTTAACTTGTGCCAGAAATTAGGCACAAAGCACGCTAACACCAGTTAAAGTCACCATGAACATAAATCTGTAACAGTCTTTTCTCCTAATGGTGACCCATATCTGAAACAACTTTTGGACTGAGAAAAATATGTTGGGCGGGACTTGATTTTATCCTTCAAGATTAAAAGGATCATCTGAAGTAGGAGGGGTAGACACTGCCTGGCAATTAGATGGTCAGTATAGTCCCACCCTCACAGAGAGACATATGTCATTAAGAGAAGAGATGTGGGAGGGAAGAGGGGGAGGGAGTGTTAATGATTGTGATTAAAAATTACAAAATTGAGATTAAAGATTGAGTACAAAAATTATGTGCATGGATAAATCAGTTATAATAAACACTGCAATACTAAAAACAAGAATAGTACATTTTACTTTCTGGGTGAATTAACAATGCCCAGCAACCACCAGGATTACCAAAGCATCATAAGGGAAAGATCTGCACAGATGAGCACCACTCCTTTCTATCATCAAATCATGTCTATTTATTTATGATATATGATGTGCTATATGTGGTTGTATGTGTCATATATATCAACCTAAGCCTACTTTTGATTTTAGAACTATAATGATTTACAAAATATGTTTGTTTTTTGTTCTTAAATCACAGAGAAATTGAGAATTGTGTTGGTTCCTGTTGAAAAAAACGTGTGCTATTGGCTTACATGTCAGTCCTTGGCTAGGCAGGCTTTAAACATTCTTAAGTGCTTTTAATGAAACATGCGGTCAAACAGTAGAAGGTGGGAGATGTTTTATGGCAGCCATGCTTGACCCAAGGTCATGCTGGTTGAATAACACAATAAGTGTTAGAGATGTTATTCCTTCAGTAGCACTCAGTTTTAAGCTGTGACAGACATAAATAGACAGGTGAGAAGAGTTTAAGAGAAACTTTGAGATGGCCTTTCATTTGCTTCATCTGTTACTGTATATTACCTGACCATTAACCCTTTAGAAATGTTATATTTATGTGTGCATTAATGTAACCTTTTCACAAGGCTTAGCATTTAAATGACCATATAAACTGTATTCCATACAACAACAAAGCTTGTAAAGAGCAGATACATTTTACACACAGTCACACTTTTGAAACTGCCCTTGAAATTTGTTATTGCAGTTTTACAATGCTCACAAAATACAGATACAGTAAGAGTCACTTCAAAATAAAGACAGATGACATAAAAACTTTTGTGACCTTTAAGAAATAAGCAAACTACTTAAAGGAACAGAATGGGTGTGGGCTCTTTTGATAGTAAAGCAACCACCCAGAACACCCTAGCAACTGCTTAGCCATGCCCTAGCAACCTTCCTCACACTTTCTTCAGAAAATGTAAAACTATAGTTAATATTCATATTCTGTATCAGGTCATTCTTCTGCCTATTATCAAATATTAATTAACACTGCCCAACACTGCCCAACCAATGTGCATGACAAGAATGAATGCATTTTTAAATCGGCTGAAATGAGTTTGTTAAGAAAACAGAGTGAGATTTTATAGATTTATGAATTGCTTGTATAATAAACTGGTTATATTGCAAGCGCATACTGTTTTGCATTAGAAGTTGTCTGAATAGATTTGACTATAAGCACAAAGTGTGAAATTGGAATACAAAATGATCAAGACATTCTTGCTGGCCACATATAACATTCTGAGCAGAGGCAGTTGTCATGGTGATTAATGTAGCAACAGGAAAGTTAACCTGCAGTAGAGAAGCATGCGGGGAGATTCTGAAAGCATTTCAATCTTTTGACGTAAACTAATAGAAGCTTGCTCTTCCGTCAGGTGTTGAGAATACACGCTTATAGACCACTAGCCTCACTGGCTTTCAGAGGCCAATATCTCAATGGGTGTCTGGATAAAATCCATTGAGTTCAGTTGATAAGAGCACATTTGCATTGGGTGCAGAAACACAACCTGCGATTTATATAAAGTGAAATTTAACTTGCACTCGCTAGTGTGAGTGAAAGAAAGAAGGAACTGTTACAGTTACTAATAATTACATATTTAAGATAATTACATATTTACAAAACCATAAAAATTAACTACATGTAATTAAAATTAATAAGGTGCTTTGGTTTTCAAGGTGCATTCTAAGGCAAGCATTACTATTACTGCTGTTTATATAACCTATTAAACCTTAGCCTAATGAATGAGACAAATTATGTTTATTTCCATTGAAGGAGGGACTCAATCTATAAGTAGCTACGCTTGTAACCCCTCAATAACACCATAGCAACCCTATCAACTTCATAACAACCACACAGCAACCACGTAGCTAAACTTAACCAAGCATTGCTTAGGGAGATTTTTTTTATTTTCTTAAGAAGGAGATTTTATTATTTATTATTAAAATCTAATAAGGTAATTAATTATAATATTTATTATGTGTACTAACACGGACACTGTCAAGCAAAGTTTTCACAGATTTTGTAATACCTAGAAACATCTCTAGGAAAACAGCTTGGGTTATTGTTGAAGATTACGGGTTCAATACAGAAAGTGGAAGATGTGAACAAACATCAAATTAAAATTATTAAAGAGCTGCATGTACTCATTTCCTCATGCCACAGTATGACCCATCAACTCTGGGCTTAAAGTGCTAAATAACAGCCTGGCTCTTGATGTCTAATCACTATTATACACTCCCATTTATGTCTGTGACTCATGCTTACAATCATGGGAGTTGTTTTAATTACTGTTTACATGTGATAGTCCCTTTCTTTGATTATGACTCATTCTGTATGCTAATCCTGAATACCCATGCACCATTGAGTAAGATTGACAATAGCTTATTTTATTCCAACCTTTATTTACAGATAAAGAATGTAAAAATGCTATAGTAAAACCATACAATCAGAACATACAGTATATATTTAAACATTTTAATAGGAAAATGTTAACAAAAGAATGTTATTTTTTGAAGAGTAGGAAAGAAGAGAAATATCACAGAGTAAAAACATCACAGACTCATCACCTTGGGGTATATTTTATTTACAATTGTTGTTTTTCTAGTTTGAAAAGGGTGGTGTATAAACATTACTGCATATGATATATAATCATTATCTTACATTAAATATGCTATTTGATATTTTAAGATTAATTCTGTTAACATGCATTTTACAATATACTTCAAGTAGGTATTTTAAACAACAGTCCATTTGCCAGACAAAAACTTGCCATACAATAAGAACATGTGAATGGATATCACTCAGAGGTCATTAGGAAGGTGACTGCTCATCAAGAGTCATGTGACATAGCCAACTTGTATGATGTCACAAACGGGTGCTTTAGCCATCAACATCTGCTCTTCTTCAAACAGCAAATGCAAACTAATCTCAGTAAGTCTTATGTTTGCCTGAGACTTAAAGGAAATTACCCCTTTGAGGGTTGTGTCTCAATGTTCAAAAAAACTATTAAGCCTTTCTAGAGTGTTATGATTGTTAATGTTAATATGTTAAGAAGAATGTGCTGCCCTTTCTTTATAAAACTACTTACAAACAAAAAAACTTGAATCACCCAATGAGTGTTTGTGGCACAATTAGATCTCTCCTCACCCTGCATCCATTTCCTGTTTGCTTTAGCATTCATAAGCACTGAGATCTTAATTGGATAAAGTATCCGCTTTGAAAATAAATAGCCCTGTTTGTAATGAGTGGACAGGATGCAGGCAAAACCCGATCATGGAGATGATCCATAACAGAGGAAAGAAGATGACAATGAAAAATATAGTTTGACAATTACTAACTAATCTTTAATTTCTTTTGGTCTTGAAACATGGCCATTAAATCTAGATCCACTGCTGGTTAATGCACCTAGATTTTTCTTTCTGTAGATGAAACTTACCAATAAAAACTCAATGCCATAAGGCTTGAGTATCAGTGCCAGCACATTGTTAAGGTATTTTAGGTGTTTTTAGCATGCTGCTATGTGGTTGCTAAGGTGTTATTAGGGATTGTTCCCTAATCCTAATTATCAAAAGCCACAAATAATTATTTCATTTTTTAAACCAAGATCTTGTCTATAAACCAAAATGCGTCTTTACTTTCTTCAACCCCTACTGCTTTAAACACCTCCCATATTCACACTCACCTCTCCCCCTCTGGCAAAGGCAGCCTTTAATATTGTGACATTGCCCAATGCATGAAATGCTGTAAGCTGAATTTGTTTAGCTTGCAAAGTTGAATGTACTTTTATAAAAAAGGAACTTTTTATGAAATAGGATGGGCTACAAAAGCATTAAATGCACATAAGGGTATGACATGGGTCATATGTTAAAATGAGTTATCTGGATTGACTGATCTTGGATTAGTGGTACCCCTGTGCTAAACGTGGGAAAGCACGCACGCATATAGACACGTGTCACATCAAACGTTTGCTTTGTTCTGCGTGTTTCTCCACTCAACTAATTTTATGACCATTAAAGACATATTAATGAATTAGTATGTGCGTAAATATAGATATTTTAAAGCATTGATCTTGACTTTTAAACATCATAAAATACGGACTGAGATCCATCACTTAAATTTAATGATGGATTTGGGAACACTTGACCTTTAAAGGATTGATGTCGCTATTTTACTATCCGAGGATTCATATAATTGCCTTCGTTTTTGGGCCTGACGGCTACACGGAATGGGCACGTTTTTATTCCAGGATCAACAACAGCACAACGCTGAGAAACACGGAAGGGTACTGCTGTATAATCAGGGGCGTGACCGTAATTATGTAATGCAACAAGTTTCCCACGATCTTTACTTTCGGTGAACTGCTGTATTGTGAAACTCCACACCATTAGGTCACTAATCAAATGTAAGCAAATGTGTGACATTGACTGTTAACGTTGTACAAAGGTCAGATTTTTTGCTTCCACTAAAGCATATATGATTCTCAGTTCGTGTTGGGTTAAAACAATCCATGCCAGTTTACAGGCATTGGGCACATAAACAGTAAGAAAATAATGATTATTGTTTAATTCAAATGTTCAAAACCGTTGCGGTAAAGTAAAAAAATGCAAAATAACTATGGTCTCAGCATTTAAGAACACACTGTACATGTTTTGCATATTTTAAACATTATTCTAAAACTGTCTTTTTGTCTCCTGTCCAATGAGTAGCATTGCCTCATTGATCATTGATGTCAAATAATCTGTCACATAATATTCACAGACATGAATGTGTATTAAGAGCATTAAATGGCTTGTGCAGAATAATTACGTCTGCAGCTGTGATTCTGAATACGTTTTGACCGTGTGAGCGTGAAGAAAACAGATGGATGAGCATTTTAATATGTTTGAGAAAGCCACCAAATTCTTGGCAAAACATTTTGTGGTGCTCCACCTGCCAGAAGTCACCTAGGGCATGTTTCCCCCTTTAGCAATTCACAAAGGTGGCAATTTGCAACCTTTTTCTGTGAGAACATTTCTCTATTTTGACAAGCCTGTGGAACAACCTACAGTAAGTGTTAAGACCAACTTATACAAGATGTAATGAGAGTGACATATCTGTAAACACGGCTTGCTAATCTGCATTTCCGTAAAACATCCTCCGGAATATGAGTAAGATAAGTATTGTAAGTATCAGTATTGTAATACTGATGCATTGTTTAGGAACTAGATTTTCACATTTTGGTTTGCCCACACAAAACTCACTGACATGATGCTACGGGGGTTGTGGCCAGTTGTCAAGGATGGTTCTGGATGGTTGCTAGGTTGTCTATTGCTTTGTGTCAAATCAAATTTCCCACCCCAAGCTCTGTCAGACTGTGTCACCTACATTTGGCTCAAAACATCTTTAGATTGCTTTAGATTTAGATTACTGATAGCACACCTCAACTCCATAAGCCTCGCAATTTAGTAGTAGTAGAAATGGCGCAGGATTAGTTACACGAAGTAAGGGTATAGTTTTCTTCTAACCTTTAACCCGGAGTATTAAAATGTACAAAGACTAAGAAACACTAGAAGTAATGTGTGGAAATACCATTAATAACTAATAACAAGTTAATCGCATAAACTCTAAAATATTACCGACATAAATTGAAGCAAACAACAAATCAAACTTGTCTGATAAGAGTTTCTTATTATTCCAATAAAAAATACATTCATACAGAAATATAACAATTTTGCAAAACAACTTCAAACAAAATTCATATAAAGCAAAAACAAATAAAAATCTTAGAAAAGATTTTTTATTTTCCATCTACTTGTTTGTCTTTTTTATTTTGTAGAAATATTCTTTAGACAAGAAGAATTTGTGAGGGTAAAGATGAGTGGATAGAAAGTGTTGGTTAAAGCAAGCAAATGGAAAACTTGATTAAGGCTCCATGACCTCTTGACTAATATTGGCCACTGTTGGAAAGAAATGTTCTATGCCCACAAAACCCTGGCTGGTCTCGTTTTATGGCAGCGCAAGCTGCTTCAAGTTACTTCTCGTGCTGGAACAATCCATAGCTATGTAGCTGCTCGACTTGCAACTTTGCTCCATTGCTCAACAAATCTGAGTATGAGCCTTATAAAATACATTATGCTCAAATATTATAACTATATACAATAAATTCCATCAATCATTTGGTCCCAAAAAAGAACTTTTTTTATTTACATTTTCCTCAAAAATAATGTGAAAACAATGTACACAGCCAACCGGGAGCCCTACTTTATCTCTCTGGATGGCTGTAAAACTGTGTCCACAATACTGTCGCTGAACTAAAACAACGGCATCCAGACAGGTCAATATTAAACTGCCCGAGTCAGCAGTCTGTAGCAAGTAGGGCCTTCAGCTATTCATTATAGCGAGCAGTACAAGGCAAGGCTTGTCTGACTGGAGCTTGTTAATTACAATAAATCTTTAGGTGTTTTTTTTTTCTTTATTCTTGGTTCCAGGGGACCGGAGGAGGGAGGTTGGCATTCCACAAGCATTTAAGACTTGTGTTACACAACAGTGTGTTCTCGAATGTTCATCAGGGCTTTTTGTGTGGCATACGCCTCCAAAGATAGAAATCTTGCATTTGAAGCATTACATTTAAAAGTCGTTTAGTAGATACCAAATTTGTAACTTTAAGTGCTCTATTTTACAACTTTGCAAGAAACATGTATAGAAATTCAAGGGTAAATATCCAAATGGCGACACTAAATGAAATAGCATGCTCAAGATTTACAATACATCACATATCTACAAGGGTGTGGTTACAGTGGCCTCAGAAATGGGGAGGAAGGTGCATTGTCAGGTACAACAGAGCCTTAATAAAGCTTTTTCAATCACAAGACATTTCGTGACCCCCAAGGGGCAAGGTCACTTGCATAAGGCACCATTAAAGGCCAACAGTGCATTAACAACAGGTGTGAAGATAGAATGAAGATAGGATGAAGAGAAATTAGTCCTCAAGATGAAATAAGAAAAACATGTCCAGTATAAAATGATCGCAAGATTCCTCCACCACAAGAAAGTAAAATGAAGAATGCGCAATGCATTTATATACAATATTGTAACATTTAACCAGTTGTATTTAGCTGCGCTTTATTGGAATCTATTTGCAGTTCCAATTACAAAAAAATACAAACCCCAATACCATGCAACACCTGTTTATAAGAGTGAAGTTATAATTGTGTTACATCTCTAAGCACACAGCTTATACAACGGACTACAAATGAGCTTTTGTAGCCTGTCAAATAACAAGCTACGGACACATTGCACATTTAGTAGCTGCACCGAACACTAAAAGAAAAAAGCTACTTTCATCCAGGACTGAGAATTCACCCTAGCCCCACTCGATGGGGCAGGGGGTGAAACCCTGGCCGGGACGCCCCCCGCAATCTTGCGACCCAAACCCTGAGGGCGCCTGGCGGGAGTTCTCTCAGTCTCACGGCTTCATTCAGACATTGCTGTTCTCGCATACCGCGTGGAAACAAAAACGGAACTTGTTCCCCGACACCATTCAGCCCACAGTGATACACTGGTACCCCCTCCCACCCCTCCTTGCACACAGGAAATTCATCTGCTCGCATCAAACAGGCTTTCTTAAGGATTTGTTTTTAAAGTACCAGTGTATTGTCCAGGAGTTGTCCCAAAACATGCACCATACAACACACTTTTAATTCACTCTTTTTTTTTTACTTTTTCTTTTTTTAATAAATCATCCTCTAGGATTTTTTATTCGTGATTTTGTCCCTTCCTTTTCGTTTCAACAACCAGACAGTCCGCCTTCATCCTGGGGCTCATAGAGGCACAGGACATGGTGCAAAATGGCATGCTTTGGCTGGAACACACTCCCCCCAACTTCTTGCAGGGCCAGGTTAACCAGGAAGCTGGTCAGGACACAAAATATCCCCAGCGTGAAGCTACAGTCTGCTCAAAGGTGCCTCTTCATGTGCAGGGCCAGGTGGTCTGACCTGGAGAAACACCTGGAGATGGAAAAGTGAAAAAAAGGTCAGACAGGGGCCACCTGTAGCCATAAAGTATGATCAAAGGTTGAGATATGTGCATTGCATTACTGATGTGGCCCCTAGCGGCCCTCAAGGAGAATCTGTGACACAAGAATTAGCTGCCACGAAGACTGACATAAAAGGAAAGGTTGGAACAAAACGAGTGAGTCATTGGTTATGAGCAGGCTCAGACGGAATCTGCAGACTGTTTTCACAATGTCTAAACTATATCTGAAGGGAAAATCTGGATTCAAACATGGTAAAATGTGCTAAATGGAACTGCAGGGCCCAAAAATTAAGGTAGACAGTTTCAAGCCAATTTCCAGGGAAGAAAACAACAATTTAATGGAAAACTCTTAGATAATCTCTAATAATTTCTCTGATATTCATAAAAATGTGTTGCTACAAATAAAGTGCATCACTTTCGTGGTGGGGCACTTGAAGTTTGGTAGGGCAAGTCAACATCTAAACTGGCTCCATCTAAACAAAATACTTTTAATTGAAACCTGAGCTAAAACTACTACACTCTTATTGGTATCTTAATGCATTATAAATTAGCCAAAGTAATAAGAATGATTAATCAAATGGTTTAAAGGAGAAATATCAAATGTTTTGCATTACATCACCACAGAAACAAAACGTCAAAAGGGAAGTTGAGTAAACAATGGCGTTCAAAGCACAAAGTGCTCATGGAAGACAATTTTTAACAGAGGAAGTGATGACAATAAGAAGCAGCACATTTGGTCATAAAACACAGAGAATATCAATACAGAATTGTGACAGTGTGGCTATTGCGCTTTCAAGCATTTAATACGATTAGGTAATTAAGTGATAAAATCCAGACGTAATGCAACGACTCCTATCGATGAACCAATAAAAACAGGATCAATGTTGAAAGCAGAATCTGTTGCATTTCACTGATGCACACATCAAAGGATCAGGAAGGCAGAAAGACAGACAAGCTTTGATGACAGTCTCAGAAATAGAGAGGTATCGAGCATACCTGTCACAGTGACTGCATTTAAATGGCTTTGCACCGGTGTGCTTCCTGAAGTGTCGGGTTAGCTCGTCGCTTCTCGCAAAGCGCCACTCGCAACCTTCCCATGAACACCTGTACGGCTTCTCACCTGTAAACGAAAACACAACCAACTTTCAGAACACTACACAGGGTTTCAGAAGGTAAACATTAGCTACTCTAAATAAAATGAATGCGGCATGACATACTCCATAATTCTATCAAATGTGCATTTGTAAACAGGAAATATGTTTATGAATCAGGTGACTGCGGTCTGCGAGGAGATGTTAACTTTAATAACAGCCCTCAATCAGTCACAGCGATTACAAGAATGCATGTTATGCTGAAAATCCTCTGTGCTGTGTATGCATAAACAGTGTGTGTAACAATGCACATCACATAGCGCCAGCATTTTGAATGCGATGGGGCCCTTTAAAAAGGGGCCACCCAGATCCCCATTCAAAAGCCTGGTTCTTTCCCATGACAAAACCAAAACTGTTTTGGTAAAGCAGGTTGTTTTCACCCTTTCTGGTTTTCATCCCCTCCCCCAGCTCCAATACCCCCACCCCCTCCATTGGCACAGCCACATTCCAAACACATTAGGTCACTGTTTAGGCGTGCAGACATGCAGGGCAAATATTCACAGTGTGACATTAGCCTTGCAGCTGAGGACAGGCTGTATGAACTCTCAACTGCATTACACAACTTTACTGCAGATGCCAAACCTCAGTAAAATATGTGAGGTTCCTTATTTGGTTGAGGTTTTTATATCAGTTTGCTTTGATAGTTTGCAACAAAATTGATTTAGAGTTAAGAAAGAAGTAAACTACCAAATAGTTGTGTCCCAAACTCCATGCACCCCTACTTGCGTGTGTGCAGGTGAATTCCACTGAGGTTTCTTACCTGTGTGAGTCCGCTGATGTGCTTTTAAATGAGAACTCTTTGTGTAAACCTTCCGGCAGCCGTTGAAGTGACACCTGTGCACTCTCCTTCTTCCATCCGGAGAGGCGTCCCCACCTGTGGAAGTCTTATCAGAGACCTTCCCCAGTCCATTTTGCCGGACCTTCACCGGAACATGCAAGTCTGTCTGCGTGGAGCCCCACACCTGTGGGATTCCAGGCTCTTGAGGGGTCTCTGGGGAGGATGGAGGCGTGCTGATAATGGAGGAACTCAAGTGATGCGCTGACTCGGTCAGAACCGAGCCCAGTGGGTTGGAGGTAAAGATGTGAGTGGGCGAGAGCTCCTCCGAGCTGTCAGACGCCTCGCTGCTGGCATCAGAGTTCATGCTGTTGGTTTCTAATATTTGGCAGTCCTGATTGTCGTCCTCCTTGACATTAGGAAGGTTGCCATTCCCATCTCCCTTATCTCCACAAGCCAAGATGAGCTTGCTCCAAAGATCCTCCTGGGCCTCAAACTTGAGATCCGAAGCAGAGACATACGGCTCACTCTGCAAATATCTTTCCAGCTCCAAACATGTCTGATTCAGAATAAAAAAAACAGAGTGTTAGAATATGTACTGGCAACCACATGACTTAAATCTGCATGACCAACACAAAGGGATTTATCCATTTCAGATCAATGAGGAAGTTCCTCTAACTTTCACAGCTCATGGGTTAGCTAGGGTTAACCACTCTGACATGCACTATCAAAGTATTTCCGCTGAAATATGTAGATGTGTGTCATGGGGCAACATTTGAGTACTTCAGACAAATTAATTTTTTTATCAAATAGTGTTCTGTTCAAAAACGTGGCATTAAGGGGTTAATGCTGACTTTTTGGAATAGTTATTCTCTTGGGAGTCAGGCAGACATTTCAGAGTCCTTTTAAGGAAGCCACCGAACTTCCTCCGTCGAGTTTCCTCATTCAAACAGCTTGACGTTCCTTCAGTGTTCATCTGGACACATTTTAAATCCAGTTTATTGTGGATTTAAAATGAACGTACTGCATTTAACAGTGCTGAATGGGTTAGCTACATTATAACGCACTAACCAGCATACCAGCCTGAGTTTTTATGTAATATTTTCTAGAGATCTTCAATACTCATGTTGATAAACGCTAAATATGGACCGAAGCATCTCGGGTTACGGATTCTACAGTCTCTCCACCAGGGAAAATCCCTCAGTGTCTCTTCTCTTTAACATCTAAACAGGGAAATCTCAAGCAACTGTGTGCACAAGCGCCTCAGCGTGTTTAAATGCCAAGAGGGACGATCATATGGCTGCACGCCAGAGTCCCAAAAAGCCATGAGGGAAACTACCTGGATCCATTTCAGTCAGGTGCTTATGAATCATCAGTGCCGAGAAAATGACTGCAAGACTTTGATCAAAATTAGATCAACAGTATGTAAGCAGCAAAACCTGTTCTGCTATGTGTTTCCTATAAACCCCGTTATGTGACGGAACATGTGCATCCGACTGTCAAACAACCAGTCTTCATTAGGATACAGATACACGTACGATCACTTGGAAAAGCGTAAGAAAGGCGATCTAATCATACAATTCTATTTAATGGAGCGTTTAAATGTTTCTTTAATGCACGATAGTAACCCAGCATAAATCTGACTTACAGCTCTTAAAATGCCTAAAATCACTCTGTATAGTAAAACAATTGCATTTATTCATGCAACAATCCATATTAGGGTTATATTCTAGAAGAGAAGTTGATCGACAACAATCAAGCCACAATATAACAGAATCAAACAGAACGTCATTTTGAATGATACAGTGTTTCAATAGAATGTTACAATGTTTCATTCAGCGCTTTCCTGATTACAAACAAGACTGCGTGTTTCACTTTATAGACAGCAAATGCAAATCACAGCCTGCATATATTCACCATAAACACATCCGTAAATTTGATCACAACTACTGTCTTAAGTTTTCAACATTTCACTTAAATAAGAGCCGTTACCTGTTGCCAGTACTCTTCGAGCGATGGCAACGCAGAGAAATAGCCAGTGTCATGAACGATCTGAAGTTCCTGAAAAATACTGCACATTGGTAGAACATCCATTGCAATCCCAAGCGTCAGGCGATAAAAGACGCGAAAAATATCTTCTCGGATAAAGACAAAGTATGCGATCTGACAAACGAACGTCCTCTTTGCGCACCAGCAACGCAACCGTCGCTTTGCTCGTTCTGAGTCCGCTAGTCTGTCTCTGTCTCTGTACTGTTGAGATTACTGTGTATTTGCAAACACTGAACTCGAGGCGAAGCGCTGTGCTCTGTCAACTTCCCCTATTCAAACCTCGCAGCCTGCCTACCCCCTCGTGACAGCGTGACGTTTCCTTACGACGCGTCCAATCGAGTACGACCAGGTTGCGCGGGCGCATATGATATCACTTTAAACCAATCGCAGACGCTGGTGGAAATAAATACGGCTTCCTGCCGTTATCATTGGTCGATTCAACTACCCCGTCTTGCGCACTGATTGGACGGATATTTTTAGAAGCATATATAAAAGCCCTGAGCTCTTACGCTTCGTTTCTTGTTCTGTACGAGGAAGCTGCGTGTGTTGTTACACGCGTCTCGTTTTGGCCAGAGCGAGCGCTGTGTGCAATCGGTTTGCTTCTGGAGAGTTGAAAAGTACTAACATACGTCCTGTAGTTGTCTATACTTGTCTTTAGCACGTTAGAATAACTTTTGAGTCCATTCTACCCAGAGTCTTTTTCATGTTTCTGTGTTAATGTATTAAAATAATAAAATATGATGCACAACTTTCAAATATGGAAATCATATTAGTTAGCTTTTTTAGATGAATGCGGGGGTGAATTTAAAAACATGTTACTCATTTAAATTGAGTATATTGTGCTATTTGTGGCTATTATTTTATGTTTTCTGCTGTAAAAACTGACATTTATTTATTATGAAGTGAAGTGACATGTCAGACAGATATTGTGACCCATACCTACACATTAGTGAGACACACAGTCTCACAGTAGTGAGTTGTGAACACATACCTGGAGCAGTGGGCAGCACTGAGTTGCCCAGGGAGAAATTGGGGGTATGGTGCCTTACTCAAGGGCACCTCAGTTGTTTCCTGCTGGTACTGAAATCGAGCTGATGACCTTTTGGTTACAAGTCTGACTCTCTAACCATTAGGCCCCAACTGCTCATTCATACATTTCTTAATTTTATTTCTCTGTATCTCTTATTGAAATGTCTTATACCATTGTGATTTAGGAATGCTGTTTTATTTGCTAATCAATTTCAAGGTACTTCCTGGATTTTTAATGTCACTTTTTGTTCAATTCAAAAAAATTGTATTTGTAATTTGCTTTTGGCAACAAGAGGCACTTCCACATTACATAATCAACAGCAACAACAGCAGAAACTTGGTGAATGCAGTATTGTTTTAGAATGCTGTTTTTTTTTCTCACTCTAAACATAACATTCTAAGATGGTAAAATTACAAAAGTGAGAAAAATAGAAATGAAACTTTTCAGTTATATATATATAATATAAACAAGAACTTCGTCTTAATCCCCTTATGTAAGATAAATGACTCAGTTACCCTAAATTAGCTCACTGACTGAGCAGTGGTGAACTTTAACTTTATTAGTTATTATACTGTTCATTTTCTTGCCGTTGTGTAAAGAATCAAGTTACAATAAATAACGTTTAAATACGTTAAGGAGAAAGTCCGGTATTTAGAAATATTTCCTTTAATTGCAACACAACAATGAAAATTACAACTCACAACATAAATGACCCTGCAACAAACATGTTGGCTTTGGAGAAGTTTCAAGAGCATTTATCTGAGACAACGTTTATTCTCCACATTCAGTAGGGGAAAAAGTTTTGATCAAATAAACAAAACTCATTTTGATAGAAAACATCTATGTTGCTAAATATGGAACTAAAGCAGTAAAATTTGAATAGTCCACATTGCTCATGGCTCAGAGGTGAAGTACAGTATGCAGTCACTCTGGTAAATGGCCACAGTCTGTGAAGGACAGTACAGCAGCCGACTGTGTTCACTCTATAAATAGCCAGATGGTTTGGGGTAATTAAGTCTGGATTAACTAAGAGGTGTATGATGTGTCCGTCTAATTACCTGGTCCTGAACATAACTAGTGATTGAATAGGCTTTTCAATCACTAGGTTTTAAAATACTTATTTGTGTAATATAGTGTCACACAAATAGCATGTACAGATTGGAATGCTACTGTATTATTGTGAAATCTTATACTGATAATATATACTGCATTCTGTGTTTTAGGGATATGTGAATATTTTATTCTTGCAAGAATTCTTGCAGTATGCAAGTAAGTTGTGTGGTTGCAAGTTAAAATATTTTACAATTTTATAATAATGTCACTCAACTACAGTAGCCTCCTTTACTCAGCAAAATCTCACATTTATGCTCAGAACTAACTGTGCATATACACAACTGTGCATACAGTATATGGGTATATATTCTATGTTCAAAGGATGGAAAATTGTTTTTGGTAATTGCCACTGTTAGCTTAAATATTTTATATGTTCATGAATGAATTAAAGTAATCGATCCCCTGAAATGACTGTGAAATTGAAAGATACCGCTTTCATCACTTGCATAAGGCATGTGGGTAAAGTTCATTTACTCAGCGATCCAGCCTCATATCCTCTGAGTTCAGTAGAGATGTTACAAACAACATTTCTAGAACAGAGTTTCATTGTCCAGCACCGCAGTATAGTCTGGTACTAACCTCTAAAGAACTGAGTCCCTATTGTGGCTCTCAGCTGGGGCCATATTTCTAACTTGTAGCATCTGATTCAGTCATATGGTGGTCTTTGGAGTTGTAGCGCCTGGCCTCGCTAGTCATTTGAGGAAATTTTTGAGCTGCTTGTCATAGGGGAAGTGGTGCAACTGTTAATCATTGGCAAAGGTCAGACATTTCAGACAATGGCTTTGTCCAGCCTGCTTTTGAACTGAAAGGCTGCCATTGAGGACAGTCTGTCACTCTGGACCTTAGTGTCGGTCCTTTTAAATCCATTGAAATCGAACCTTCTTTTTCTCCAAGTGGAAAATGGCAACGAGTTCCATGCTGTACATTGCTCTGCATTAAGCTAATCTGAGTGCTGTCACTGTCATAACCGAGACTAAACACAATATCTAGAATAAATGCCATATGACCTTCTAACCAGTGTTTATTGCTGTGAATGAAAACCCTTCAAAATGCGTGGCTATTGACTAATGCACTGAGCAACATTGCAGTGCCAGAGTTGGACAACAAGGAAATTCACAAAGGGAAGTTGCCACAGGACTGTCTTTTCACTGCCCATTCATATTACCCTGGCATATTATCCAGTGTGATGTATCATTCAAGAAGCATCCTCAAAACACTCGGTGGTGGGCCATGGCAGCGTTTATCTGCTTTAGCACGGTTTTAAACTCTATCATCATTATGCAACCCTCCCCACACAGTAGCCACAGGAAAGAGCAATTACGTGCAGGGTCCATTTTAATACATCAATGTCAGTACAATCAGTAAGTTGTTGCAGGTTTCTTGTCTTCCCTTCTAAGTAATGCGCGTATGGAGGGCTTTTTATCCTGTGAGTACCTATCCCTTGATGCGTGAGAAAACAATTACTGGCCGTTCTTTTCAGGAATGGTTGATCCTGTGAGCCATGCATGCTTACGGGTCAATGGTTAGAGAATGGTTGGAAACTACTGGCTATGCAAATAGACTAAGACACTAATTAGCCTTAAAACAGCACAGACATGGAACAGGCCAAGCATTTCCAATTGGATTTGCTGAAGCAAGGAAATGCACACCAATAGCTGTGTTTTATTAAAACTGGACATGTGCCAAACCTGTTAATTTTGCCCTGAAAGAGTCCCTGAAGTGACAGTGATGACATCAATGCTTTTTTTGTTAGTTGTTGCAAACAAAAGACATTTTGTGTCTGCTTTTGTGTATCTAATAAGATTACATAAAAAAATATTTACTATGTGCAGTTCAGTAAGTTTATATCCGTCATTGGTTTATGTATTGTCTAGTGATAAAAGAAAATAACCGTGTTTATAGGGTCCAATAACTTGATATTTATTGCCAGCAGACTTGTAAAAAAGCCAATTATAATTCAGCAAATCATCCCTAAACAATTTATTTTATCAGGTACATGTAATTGAGATGCATTGCTTTTCATGAGCAATTGCTCAAACAATTCCTAAAATGAGTATAAATTGATTGATTGGAAATCAATGCAGTGACATCAATCTTTGCCGGTAAAGGAGAGCAAGAGAAAGACAAAAGAAGGAATCAATATTCGTTCTAATGCACGTGTCGTAAATCAAAATGGTCTTACTGTATGTGATACCTTGTGATGCCAAAGTGATCATTGGCTTCATTAGTCTTTACACATGGTCTCTGTTTGCAGATTCAGAGAATGATGGCATTAAACAATTGGTGTGTGTCTCTTGCGAGCTCTCTGTGTATTGATAGGCATGTTGCCTAAAGATCAGAGCAGTCAGCCACAGCGCAGTTGACACTTGACCTTGTAGGGGACATGAAAGCCAGTTTTTATAAAACGCTTGCAGTTTTATTAATGTTCAGCATTTATATTTGATATTACCAGCAGCTAGTGAATTTTGCAGTTTTTAAAAAACTGGTGCAAATTTAAGTTCAATTCGATTATATTAGCATACAAACACACGAGGGCAAATATATGTGAGGGCAAATACTGCTTTGCATTACTTTGTATTATATTGATGTATATTAAAAAGTTTTAAGTATTATCATTAACAGCAAATCAGAAGTACAGTCCCCTACCTCTCAGATTTGTTTTACTTCATTTCTGATACCAGACACTTACCACAAGAATGTTTAAATCACACCATAAAATACAGAACTAGCATCTAAAAATAGGGTATCTAAAGATTGCATTGAATGCATCCAAGAAAGATATGGATGGGGGTGTGTTTGAAACTTTGGATGAAGATCTGAAATGTGCTGGAAATTCTACAGGCAGTTTAATGGTCATTGTTTCACAGTGTGAAGCATTTTGTGGTTGAGGGTTGTTTTCCCCTGTGATTTGATATGCTAAAGGCTGCTACCATTATTCCACGACAAGGAATGTTAAGCATTTTATTTTTTTCCCTGGAACTCTGTGGGAAAATCACTTCTCTCCTTTCTTCAGAAGGGGGCTGGGCATTTATCTGGTGCAGAGTGTAAACAAAAGCCCAACCCTTTGATTAGAGGCTTGGGTGAATGAATACATGATACTTTGAGAGTTTTGGGAAGTAAACTATCTATCAGGTTACCTTGACCATTAATGACACTGGTAGACCTGTGATTCAGGCCTGAGTTTAGCTCAGTGTGAACGTGGGAGGTGAATTGTGCTGTGGTTTTCACACACACAGTTGACACACACCTGATTTCTTTTCTAGCCTATTGACAATGATACACAAAGGTGTACATGAATTAAATGTTAGTGATGCATGCTATGGCATGCAGTTCATATACTTTTGAAAACCTATTTTGTAAGTATAACAGTTTTAGCATATAAGTCACCCCACATGTGCCCAGCGAGTGATAAAATATGTGAAAAGTCCCATGAAGGGTGTTTGAAGAGGGTATCTGAGCCATCACAGAATATTACAGATACTTTTGACATAGAGGAGTAAGCAATTACCCAGAACCCACTCAGAACACCATACCAACCACACAGCAACATGCAAAAAATGCTAGAACAAGACTGCAAAGGGCAATTTTATACCAAACCGGAAAACCACTTACAACACCGTAGCATCATAAAGGGGAATTTTTCATGCGTATTGTCATTGGTACTTTTTTGAAAAAGTAAAAATCTATTTTTTATTCCATATGGCATATATAGATAAGAGGGATTGAGAGTATTTAAAACTTTATAAATAGTAATTAACAAAGCATCTCTGGCTTGATTCATTACATGACATAATCTTCACCTGTGTTCAAACACTATTTGGGCACATTACAAATAAGTCACCCGCTGATGGTTGTAAAAGAGAGAAAATCTCTTTTGTCCTACTCTAAATCTGATACCGGGCCAGTATAATTCCCCCACCCACTTGTCTGGCCCCTCAGGGCCATTGATCTCTGGCAGTCAGGTCAGTGTCCGGGAGGTCCTCATCCTCTCACTCCAGCACAATACGTCTCCTCACCTTATCTCTTATCTCAGTCCCACATCTAGTGTGTATCACTGGAATCTGTGTTAAGCTTGGGTTTCAGTGCAGCTGACGCTCGTTGCTAAATTCAAAACAAAGAGTTAGGAGGATAAAACTGATTTTGAGGATAAGGTTTTCTAAGTCAGTATTTTGTCTCACTTTCCAGTTAACATCTAAACAACTTTTACAAAAATAAATGATAGCATTATTTAATCCTGATTTTAAATATTATTGGTCCTTAGTCTGGACAAAGAGTTTTGGAGATATCAGTATTTGCATGACTTTAACCAAACATAACCTGTTTGTCCAATCAATAGCAGAACAGGGAGCATTTGAAACGTAAATAAAAACATTTCTTACTTTTTTGCAGTTCTGTGTGATGCTGTTAAATAGCAGATGCTGTTAAATTACACACTTCACATTTACATTGAATCATGTTCTGGAACTGCTGTTTAGCGATTAATGCATCATATTATTGCACACATGCTCATTATAATGTAGTTGAGGACGTGTGTGCAAAATGTAATAACCCATGACGAAATGTTATGAAGTAGAGACTAAATAGATTCATAATCTACAGTCACGCTCTTTTTGCCTCATTTGTAGGCCACATTTTATTAGCACATTATCAGATTTTGTAAATCTATTGTCTGTAAATATATCAATAACACATTCATCTTACTGTTCGATGTACTGCTCAAGTGCATTCACTCAGTTTTGTACGGGTGAAATAGGCAAATTAATAATTCTGTCACCATAGCAACGTGGCTTCTGAATCTACGGAGTGAGGCAGAATTAGAAATAATGACAGGAAACAAAAAAAATGAAATTTTAGAAGGAGTTGAATTTGTATTAACATGGCTAGCAATTTAATCAATCATGATAAGACATTCAAAGGGGATTTCATGGCCCTTTGTCACGGCAACAATAGCAACAATAAATACACATGGAGAAACTGAAACTTTGAACACTGTAACTAACTCCACACCTGAACTCACAGGGGACTTTCTAATCAAGGAAAGTTTCTTTTTATTAGTTTCAGAATGACTACCGAAGCCATAGAGTTGCATGACAAAACAAGAGGTGCTTTCCCTTTAAAACCGTAAGAATGAGGTTGCTTTCCGTTTCGGTTGCCGTTTGATCTTCGAGCATGTGGATGAGCCCTTGAAGCTGTCAAATTTCACTCATGATGATTATTTTCTTGAAAAGCATGTTAGCGTGGTTAGAATACAGCATGCTTGGTAAGCATAACCGTATAAAAAACACTTACATGAGGTCAGTGGTTGTCACACGTAGGTCAGTGGTTGTCACACTGATATTAGTTTATCCTCAAATGTATGCTCTTCTTTGTACGTTCAAACCCACATACACAACCTCATGCGCTCATGCACTTTAGAACATTATGTCATATGTTTGAGTAATGTGTCATCCGCTTTTCCTGTACTGCTCCCATCTCATTGGTTATGTCATTTTCCCATGACTAAGGTATACTCACTGTGTTGCCCGGACTGGGTGAGCACACTCAGATACAGATAAGCACTATTTTGCAAACACCTGTGCATGTTCCCATTGGCTGGGGATTCAGGTGTGACTGTTGACTCACCAAAGAATGACTGTGTGACCATTTAATAGAAACATGTTTAACAGTGCGATTTATAGTGTTGGCAGAGGACACAGCTAGTAAAATTGTATAAAGCTTTAGTATAAAATGTACACTACAGGGACAGATTGCTGAGAGAGCATGTAAAGCTGTAATAATAAACCGTATTTTGTAATTCATTGTGCTAGAACTTACTAAAAAACTCAAAGTAAATTAGGCATCTCACTGAAGACTGATCCCATGACCTCACAATCGTAACCGAATATAACGGCAGTATTTAAAAAGCTTTTTGCCCAGTTTCTACAATGACTATAAATGACATTTGTGGGGTCAAAGGTTTGTCAAGACCAGTTAAAATCTGCCACTCCTAGTGATATTTGAGTAACATTCGCTCATTTCTCTTCCTCTCTGTGCAAACACCTGAGTTTGACTAACCCATATCTCATGACTGGCCTGCAGTGCTGCGAGCACTGTGTCCTGCATTTTCCAGGAAATGAGGCATGATCCATGCCGTCACCCAGACACAAGCCCTCAGGAACAAGGAACCAGATATAAAACAGACTCTTAGCCTAACACACACTTTATTTTGGTCACAATAAACAAATCAAATTCTGCATGATTATAATTAACACAGACTTATTGGTGATGCATCTCTTGGTGATGCATCTCTTTATTATTTCTTTGTAGAGTGAGGTTAGATATAATATCATAATACTTTGGATGAAAAATTAATATGAAGAAGTCTAATGTTCCACAGAAAATCTGTGCAAAACCTAATGTTCCACATTATCCTGGCATGATTTGAGAATTTTTTCAAAGAACAAAAATCTGATCCATTTTACAAAATTAACATGGCCATTGTCATAAATTTGCTTACATTTCGTTAGTGACCTAGTACAAGTGCAGAATATTAACTATTTTTGGTTTTTTAATGCTTAAAAAATGCAAAACATTAAATTACACTCTCACAACATATTATCCCTCATGTTCATTTTTATAAGTAGTGCTAAATACAAATAATGTCCACCTGAAATGTAACCAAACCACCTGACAATAAAACAGTTCTTAGTTAATACATCGTTGTGTATTAACTATTCTATTTTTTGCCTCAAATAAAATAAAAAAAGCATAAACAACATGCTAGCATCCAAAAATGGGAAAATAATTACATTTCTCTTCTTTTGATGCAACCCACATGCTCAGGGGTCACGTGTAAATTTGAAAAAAATCTTGATGGCACATTGACCAACATTGAATGCAAAACCTATTTTCATTCTGCTGATACCTTGCCGTTCCTCATCGCTTATTGTACTGACAGCTAACTGTGACAGAGCTCTAGCCATGATGAGTGGCAGACAGGAGACTGCTGGAGACTATCGCCTATGCCCCAGAGAGCCACCAGACACAGTTTCCTATCAAACGGCCCGGAAGGAAGCCGAGTGTGTCAACACAGCACCGCACACCTCACTCATCCGAGCGCTAATGGATGAAGATGCCGCAGCTGTCCTCAGAGAGGGAGAAAGTGGAAAACTCATAGCGAACATTAAAGTCAGTTTCCCAGCAGGCCTGGTTTTTCTGCTCCAAAACAACAACAAGGAAGATAACAACACAAATCATAACTGACAGATTAGGTACCCAGGTGAGTTCTAATAAAAATTACTCACTTGATGGTAACCTCCACAGTCACCTGAAATGACTTTAGGGTTATTAACAGCATCTGAATGGTTTTAGACATGATATGACATGGTTTCCTCAATGAAGGTAAGTAATTCTGAGGAGAATTCCAGTTAGAGCTTGTACAACACTTATCTGTACTACTTGCCTGATGAAGCAGATAAGACATTTGACAAATAGACTAAGACTCACATTCCAGGTGATGTCATTGATTGTTTTGCTGTGTTGGTGATACTTCTGTGAACTTCAGATTAGTGGGAAGTCTGAGTCATTTCCTTAAGCCGGTTGTATCAAACAACACGGCTCAGTTAAGAATGATTCAGTGTTCCTTTATGTCCTCACTTGGACCTTGATGTCTCTTATATTGTGTGTCTTACAATATGTTTTAAAATGTAGGCACATATTACTGCTTATGTTTTTTGTCCGAAAAGAGATGGTCCTCAGTTTAATAAGTCTAATAAGTCAGATGTGTGAAACAAACGTTCAAATTGGTTTTGTAAACGAGAAAAGTGATGCATTAAAAAATTCTGAGATTAATTTGATCAGGAATCGGACATTGCTACTTCAGATGGATGGGGGAATAAAAAATTCAATAAAGTAAGTCAGGCATTACCAGTAAGAACCAGAATGAAATTTTCGGACAATGCCTTGGCGTCTTTGGATTGGCTTCCCTTGTGTGACTTAATTAGCAACCCAGGCCAAGCTGAATGAAGCAGATCTCTGGGACTTTCTGAGCGGAGGTGTGAAAATCTGGGTCAGTGGGGCTGGGGGAACATTGAGGTTTTCGTGCCAGGGGTCTAGGCCTTCTCTCACGCTATCAACCACTGACAGACTCCATGATAAGACAGGGACAATCCTTCTCCCTGGTTACTGCAGCTGGCCAGCTTACTTAGCATTCCCATCAATTCTCTCTAATCCTGGTATTTAACTGTGTCCCCTGCCCTACCAAACCAGAGACCAGTTACATTCCTACGCTGGCACACTACAGCACTATATTTAAACACTGAGCAACTCCCACAAAGGCATAGTGACAGTTTATGCACTGGCAGCACCATGGGCAAAACTCCTCCTTGCTGGAGGGGCTGTGCAAAGGAATGGTGTTAATTACACCCGTCACTTGTTCTTTTTCAAGCTACCTCTTTTTTTGTCTCTCCTACCATCATTCACAGTTTATATTTCCACATTTAGTTTCCCACCTAAGCCGAGTTCAGCTCTTTTTCATGCAATTATAATAAATGGCAACTGCAGCTTTTGAGTGCTTCAAGAACATAACCTGAGCGTTACTCCTATTAGTTGCCCTTCTGCTTCAATCATAGCGCTTCAATCACCTTGATTTCAGAAAAACTCATTGCATGTACGGCAGGTTGCAACCTGAAAGAGATTTATCAGACGCACCAGCCACATCCATATGTTTTAACAACTAGGGTCATTTCTGATACGTAATTACTAGCTGTGCTGTAGACATGAAGTAATTAATTGCAATGCAACATCACCACATTCGTTCCAAATGGTTCCCCATCACTGGAGAGCTATTTTCTCTCATTCCCAAGGTCAGATGGATGAGATGGCCCACCGTGCCACAGGAACCTGACAACAGGGTGCTGCAATTACCGCTGTCCTTGATATTTAATGTGGAATGAGTGTGGTAACCTTTAGTGTTTACTTGTGAGACCCCCCTTCTTGCCCACCTCTTTTTCTCTTGCTTTCTCTCCTCTGTGGGGCAGTTTAAAAAACAGAAGGATCACTTTGGAAAGACATGTGAAGTGTGTTTGCGTGCCAGGCAGTGCCGTGGGAGCAGGGGCGCGTGCGTGCGTGCGTGCGTGCGCGCACACATACACTCACAGACACTGCCAAATGGATGCATGTCAATGCTGTTTGGGTTGACAAGGGACTCGCTTGTGGGCCAGAGGGTATGAAGAAGTGCAAAAGTAAAAATAGTTTCTGTGCTCTGCTAACTCTGCACCAGTGAAGCAAAGAATTTGACACATTTTATGTCAAATGGGGAGAACTTCTTTAGCTCGCTCAGCTAGAGTTCAGAGTATATTGTCATGGCCTTAAGTAAAATTGCTCTAACAAAATGCCGTATTGCTATAAAAATACACTATGGTATAACATTAGTAGAATTTTGTCATTTGATAGACCACCAAGCCGTTGTACTGCCATACAATTTTGCACTTGCAGTTACCTGATGATTTTTAGTTTGCAAATAAATTATTAATGTCAGCCATGACATTGTGTTTCTGTCAGCTAATACATTTAAATTCATGTAGTTACCTACATCATTTTGACATTTTACACACATCTGCATAAAACAATACACATGATGTAGGAACATTTTTTAAAACTGATTATAACACAGCTACCAGCTAATTAACGTACATGAACCCAATCAAGAATAATTGCGTTGGCTGACACAATAACAATGGCAAACAAAAATTTACTCTGTCCTTGTGTGGAAGAAAAAATCTCTACAACAGAGATCTACATACCATTATAGTTAAAAACTGACAAACAAAAGCTTGTAAATTCTCATCTATCATCACTACACTCAGTCAATGTTCATGCACTGCTCTGTTACGTACAGATGGAAAATGCAGTGTAAGTATTACGGAAAATGATCTCCAAAAGTTTGAGCCTCTACAACACTGGAGTGTAAATTGGAGCCATGCCATGGTATGCGGTATGTTTGACAGCTGAAAGATCCATCCCTCACTCTTGTACATCTCTGGAGTGCCCTGCACAAGACGGATAAGAAAAATGCCACAATCCTGCAGTAAAATAGAAGTGGGTTATGTAACAGTGGCTTACCTTCACTCATCACCATATGTTATCTCTGTTTACTTTAGCACATGTTTTCTCTGCATCCATGGACATGGAGAAGATACACAATGATGGATCCATGTTTTCTGACATTCCTGCATGTCGTTTTCTTCATGGTTCAATGTGAACATAAAGCCAGGTGATTAATAATGCCAGAAATGTATGTCTTACCTCTCTCACGCCATGTGTCAGTCAGGTAACCATCACTTGGTCTGTTAAGTCCATGATTTGAAGATAACATTTCAGATAACATTTCCAAAAAACTGTAAGGTTTAAACTACATATGAAAATGATTTGGATCTGATTTAAAAAAAAACATATTCTGTTTTTGCTTTGTATAATAACAAAACAAATGTGATTTTAAAAAGTTTGTAGCAAACAGAATATCATACACGCTAAAAAGAGGTGTGCAAGAAATACACTGTAGTAATTCAAAAGATATCTGACTGTTATTTGAGTTTATCTCTTCCACTCTGCATTTGATGTAAATATTGAAATTCAATTTTTGAACAATGACTGAGGCCAACAGCATTGTTTATGCTCTATCAACATCTTCGGCCATTGTCCATTGACGTCTTGAAACAAGAATGGGGTTTTTGATTTTCTGAGATAAACTTCTGACCTCAACATGTTTTTTTCTGAAAAGTTGCTTGAATTCTTAGCATCTAAGAAAGGTTAACATGGAAAGACATGAGAGCTTGGCTGTTTGGCAGTAGAAATATCAAATGTTACACTCTTAGTTAATCTTAATAGTTAGTCTGATTAGTTGTTCACACATTCAACAAGAGTTGTCTATTTCCAGTGACATAACAATAATCGTGGTGATGCCACGACAGCAAGTTGATTGGTGTTAAAGTTTATGCAAATGAGCAGCAATGTAATCCATTGACCATCAGTGGTAGTGATGGCGATGATTGGCTATGTTATGCATACATTTCTATACAGCAGTTGAGTAGGAATGCATACTGGTGACCAGTACAGAAACGCATTTCTAGTGAAATTAGAAACTAGTGTTTACAAAAGGAATGTGTAGTCTGTGTGTATCCACACAGAGCTAGTGTGCCACTCTACTACAAGAAAACCAGCCCAGACCTGCTTCTGGAATACTACAACAAACATACTGCTGTGCTCAATGCAATGTCAGGTTGTGTGTCTGTCAGCTGATTTTCAATTCATGGTATTTGGGATCAGAAATACCTCAACTGCCACCTTTTGACATGCAGGCACCCTGCAACGAAAACGCATTTCGTCTATCTGAGCTATTTTCAGGAATTTCCTTGATGTGAGAGTGTCAAGCTAGATCAGGTCCTCTGGAGAGAGAAAAAGACTGGTGGTATTTTGTACGTTGAGCTTCATTATCAGCACATAGGTGATTCTTGCTGTAGGCACCCGTAATGCATGTTTGTAAGCGGGGATCTTAGCCAAGCTTTGATGAGAGATCATTAGCACCAGGCCATGACTGATGCTACAACAGTAGCCCTCAGAGGTCCTACAGAAATACTTTTTTCCGTTTTTCTCCCCATCCCTGATAAAAAGACATGTAGTATCACATCAGATAGTCAGAGGAAAGATGAGGTGATTGCTGGTTGCCACTTCACCCAACTGCTTTTTAATTTTTACTGTCACAGGGGGACAAAAAAGGAAAACGTTGTCTCGTAAATGACTTCTGTGAATGAGCCGGAAAAGACTGAAGTGTGGGTGAGATTCTCTGGCAGATATTTCAGAACAAATCACCTGCACAGAATGTGTCTCACTTCTTAATGGAAATCCATATTTATCTCGGTCTCTATTTATCCCACGAGGCTGCAGATCTGGCTGATTCCATATCGTCTTATTCACATTCACATCCTCCTTCTCTCCTTGCCTGTTCGAGTCTGTTTCCAGGATGGAAATCTGGAAGGATGCTGCTGCATTATATTGCATTGCCATGGAAACATCATGAGGCACATTATGTCGTTATTAATGACGAGGCATGAACTACCCGTATGAATATGTAGATAAGCCCGGTGCATATGGTTTTCATATAAACTGGATTGATACCAATCTTCTATGTCTGCTTTGACTGATGGTGCCGTCAGTGTTATTTAATATGCCTGAAGTCTGTTCCTCTCTGTAATAACGTTTGAGCATTTACAAAGTCATCTGCTTTGACTCTAATTATTAGTAGGCAACCCATGTTTCTCCTGTGACAGTCATTGAAACGACTCCTTTGTGCTAAAAAAACAAGCACAAACAAAAATGCTCTACTTTCTGCTGGAAGTGTGCAAGTGTTTACTCGCTTCTGTTGTCCTTTTTTAAAGGGCACCTTTACCGGTGATGTAGCGAAAGAACATAGAGACACACACATGCGATGGCGTACGCGATAGGAGAAATGAAATATTACAGTGCAAAAAATCATATTTATTAAATCCCCTTGGCCAGGGCTGGACCCTTGCCAACTGTTGCTGTTCACCTCCTATCACCCGTAACGAGTCCGCACCGGATGAATGAGCCTGTGAGACGTTTGTAAAGATAAAACCAGATTGCATATTAAGAGAGCATGAAAGAAATGATATTAAAAACAGAAGCAATCTCTGTATGATCTAAAACATAAGGAACTTCCCCCACCCACTTGTAGTGGATTATAGTGTGCATACTGACATGGAATTGTTGTATGGGATCACTTATGCTTTTAAACGAGAAATTACTTGTCTCTTGAAAGGCAACTCTGTTTAAATTTGCACAACCTTGCTTCATAGACATTAAACTTTGCTTCCAGAACATTCCTTCAGTCTGCATTGGTCAAAAATTTGCTTCTAAATCATGATATTTGTAAGAGATTTAAATTTAGCAATATTTAAATTTAGTGTTTCCTTTAACCTACAGTTAAAGTGTATAAGGTCTCTGCCCCAGTGGCACCAAATAGAATAGCAACAAAAATGGCTTCATGCCATTGGATTAACCAATATTACTGTGTCAGGCTGGTTAAGATGGCCAAACAAATATACAATGTTTTAATAGCACTTAATTTAATGGCCTTTAAATTAATAAATATATGTTTATGTGTTTTAACATACTAGGATGACACCTAAAAGACCTTTTTTGTACCGGAAGTTAATTATATAGCTATCAGACTGATATATAGAATATATCAGTCTTTTATATAACAAATGTAATTTGCTTTTATTTGTTTTGACAGTAACTACCGTAACTGCTTTTTCTTCTTTGTTTCATAAGCACCACATACAGTTTAATAGTCATAGAGTTTAATTAAAGGCTTTCCAGACATTATTGGAACACAGAACTGCAGTTTTTACTGTCTCATGACAAGCCGGTAATGAGAATCATCTCCATGCGATCGCCGCGTGGGCCGTGCATCAGCTGAGAATCATATTTGTTCAGGGTTGTTATATATTTTGGTAAACAAAATGCATCTAAGGGTCTGAGCAACGCTTGCAGCAAGGAGCATCAATTTGCCATTATCTCTTTACATGCCTGAGTGCAGTGGAGAGCTCTCCCTGAAACCGGCCTGTGAAATATCAATGGTTGTTAGGGATCAGTCACAGATGATCTGTTCTCTGAAATGTCTCCATTTTGCTTTTTCTTCATTCTACTTATCTTTTATGTGGCTTGTGATGTTACGATGACTTCACACATTCTTTCAGTATTCTGAGGAATTGCGACCAATCACAGTTTTCAGGAGGTCAAGCAATGTCCGTAAAAAGCATGACTGACAAATGACACACGGATTCATTTGGAGCCCCATTAATCTAAGTAATACTGCATTTGTAAGCCTATATTTGCTCAAAGCATGCATTCACAATTTGGATCTTTGCCAAAGCTTTTAAGTTAACTTGCATAATACAGTTTCCAACGGCAACAACTGTTGTTGTGCTGGTCCCTAGTTGCATCAGCACCATAGTTTTCTCATGGAGAACATCCAGGTTGCTAAAAGTTTTTTCCAAACATCAGATTTCCACAGGAAAAAAAACGCATGACCATTAACATTTGTCATTACCCAGTAGAAACATAAGACACAAATTAGCCAAATGGAATAAAACTGAAAAACCCATGGGTGTGAAATAGAATATGAAGATTTGACAATCCCTTTGCCGTCCATCTGAAAGGAGAAATGCAAGCCATATGTAGGGACAAGAAACCTCAGGGGCCAATAATCCTTTAACTTGGGACAGTTAATAATAACCTAGTAATGCCCTAGCACCCACCCACAAGATCCTAGCAACCACATAGCAATATGATGTAAACAATTAAAACCCCTAAGTAACAGCATCACCCTGGCAACTACCCATAACACCTACTGCAGTGTCATGGAAGTGACTTTTAAATGAGCAGAGGGAGCACCACTTGCACTTTCTTAAGAAAATGTAAAAATTTTGTTTCTTTCTAGTGTCAGTGGTGTGTTTTTCACTATGTGGTTTCCTACCAGATACTGAGCGATTTATATAACTGGAAGATAAGGTCAAATTTGACTCTTGGGATATTTGTCATATTCTCATTTAAAAGGATGCAGCTTGCTCACTTCAGCCAAGTTCTAAACTGGAGTGGTCGCACTACCACAGCGATTATCTTAGGAACAGCTGAGGGTGTTATTCTTTTTTAGGGTTTGTGAAAAAGTACATTACTGCTGTCCATGTGGGGGGTCTAATTCTTCTCATGGTTGTTGCTAACAGCCCTTTCCAAGAGACTTATGCTTGTAGTCAGTGAGCTAAAACTGTCTACAAAGCTCTCTCTCAACTCTCTCTCCCTCTGTCACACACAAAAAGTTTCACAAGACAGTGTCATCTGATGTTTTTGTCTTCTGCAAAAACACCATTTCTTTGTGTGATTCTGTTAGAACCCAAAGAAATCTTACCATCAAATATGAGTTTCACACTTTTGCAACATTAGAAAGCCTTGCTGAGGGTAATCAGTATTGGGACTAACTAAATAAAATTTAATGCCAGTAACTTTACAGAATGTGACAATTATTTTTTTTATCATATGTATGATTGCAGAATGAAATATTAAAGTTGTGTTTTTGCTTGCAGTAAACAATCCCAGTTTACAATATAGTGAATCTGTGTGGTATTACAAAAGGATATTAGCTAGTTTTTCTTGTCCTGTGGCCAGGTGAGCTCATTGTCTCAATAACATTAATGTTTATCAGAGTGGCTGTGAAGCCTTCGATAAACACCCAACACACACAAGAGATGCATCATATGATTTATTGTTTACTTAAGAAAGACACACAATGTCATTAGTTCATCCGGCTATTATCTCTCCATCTTTGTGCTAGTACTGGAATTTAGAAAAGACAGTCCGCTGCTTTTTAATCTTAAAGGGTGTGTGTGTGTTATTTTATAGATGTAAAAATACTACCTATGCAGGCTTAATAGAATGAGTCTCATAATATGATTGTTGGTTGATAATACTTTGTCAATACTCTGTTCTCCTTTCAAGACTGTTCTGTTTGAGCCTGACATATAAACACTGGCTCAACCAATCGCACGAGGTGAGAATATCCTTTTGTTTGACCAATAGCAGAAGGGGAGTGTCATTATTTTTAGAATACTGTTTGGTGTCCACATTTATTTTCTTTATTATGTTATTATTTATGCATGAACATTAAAAATGCAGTTCAATCTTCATATTTGCATGCACAAAACAAAATTTTAATATTCTTTATTATTGCACATAATTCTACATTTACGCATTTGGCAGACGCTTTTATCCAAAGCAACTTACAGTTCATTCAAGTTACATTGTATAAGCATGTGTGCTCCCTGAAATCACATCCACGACCTTTGCGTTGCTAGCACAATGCTCAACCAAGTGAGCTACAGGAACACTTTAGGTTTTTAGTAAACATTAGGAAAGTTGGAGAACCATGTGTACTGATCTTTCTTTAAATAGCTGCTAGAACTACAAGAGAGAGAGACAGACAGAGAGAGAGAGAGAGAGAGACAGAGAGGGAGAGAGAGAGAGACAAGCACAGAGTAAGCACAGTGCTTGTTCGCTGTGCTCAGAGTTTCCTGTTTGCAGTCAATAAACAGGATACTGCTGTGTCATAATAGACGTTGCAGCTATACACAGGATACACACGCTAGTGTGTTTAGCAAACATGCTTTCTTGTAAGGGTATACAGATATTAAATGTCATAACTGTTTAGAAATATAAATATTTTGGAAAGTCTGTTAATAAACAGCATGAAAAGTTTTCTAATAAAAAACAGTAAAATAGTGTTTGTATGTGTGAAAATGAATGAAATTTTACATAAAATAAAAATAAAATGCAGTTAATGCACTGAAATCTTGTTTTTATTTTCTGTAATTCATTAAAAGTTAAGCCTATGACTAAGTTTACATCTTAAATCAGTGTCTTACCCTTTCATTTACTTAAAATTGGCTGATGACCTCACAGTTTCTCCTTCCACATTTTTGGTCCCTCTGTGAGACAATGAGTCCCCTGTGCCCCTCCCTCAAACTGACACCCCCCCACCACCACTGCCACTAATAAACAACTCCATCCTCTCTTCTGTCAGAGGTTCAGCCCACATCCTTCCTCTTTACTACGTTGTGTATCTCCTTGTGTATCCTGCCTCCTGCATGCCTCTTAACTTTGGACACAAACTTCCTCAATCTCCTGTCCAGAGTTACCCCCATTTGCACCCATGCTGCACACTACCAGGAAGTTGCACCTGCTTGAAACAGCTCAGCTTCCTGCCTATTGCTAAGCCAAAACTATTGACTTAAATCTCAGTTCCCTTGATTCCCTTAATTTTAGAAAATAAAAGTACATTTTTCCTTTTTGACATATTCTAGATGGCTAAAGGTCCAGGCACATTTTGCTCTGATAACTCACCTCTTTGACTAATTTAATCAACCTTTCCATTTATGAAAAGAGCTTTACAAAACATTTTCATGGGTATTTTAATGTAAAATATTTCATGTGTGAAACAAACATAGACATTCATTATCTCTTTCTGTAAATTCTACAGGAATACTACAGTAATGATAAAACATTCAAGAATTGCCAATTTAATATATATATATATATATATGTGCATA